>NW_004624864.1:1356050-1369004 GCF_000247695.1 Heterocephalus glaber | reverse complement strand
TATTGATCTCCAATTTTATTGCACTATGATCTGATAATTTACAGGGAGTAGCTTCAATTCTTTTGCATTTACTTAGACATGTTCTATGTGCTAGTATGTGGTCTGTTTTGGCGAATGACCCATGTACAGCCGAAAAGAATGTATATTCTGATTTTGTAGGGTGGAACACTCTGTAAACATCTATTAAGCCCATTTGTTCAATAGTCTGGTTCAGTTCTAGAATTTTGTTGATGATTTTTTGTCTAGATGATCTGTCTATTTGTGATAGTGGGGTGTTGAGGTCCCCCACTACAATTGTATTAGTGCTTATTTGGCTTTTCATGTCCATTAATATTTGTTTTGTATAGTTGGGGGCATTCGTATTTGATGCGTATATATTTATGATTGTCATCTCCTCCTCTCAGATTGTTCCCTTCACAAGGATGTAGTGAATATGTGTATATATTATGAAATGCTCAAATCAGTATAATTGACATATCCATAACCCTAAACATTCATGATTTATTAGTTGTAAAAACATTTAAAATTCTCTCTTCTAGTTGCTAAATTATTTAGAAGTTCTATTCTTACTTTATTGATGAAATTTAGTACTGTTTTCTATAATGATTCTACTAATTCATATTCCCACCAACACCATAGAGAATCCTTTTCCTCCATACCCTCACCAACACTTGTTATTTTGTCACTTTTCATAATAGTCATTCTAACTAGAGGGAGGTGTTATAGCCATGATTTCTCCTTCATATCCCTGATAATGACTGATGCTAAACATTTTGTCATATTTTTCAAGATTATTTATTCATGGGTTTTACTTATTGCTTCATGTGGTTATTTGGAGGTTTTCTGCTTTTTGGTTTGATTAGGTTGCTTATGCATTTTGGAACATATGTTCACAAATGTCAGTTGTAATTGGTAAAGGTACTCTATTCTCTAGGTTGTCTCTTCATTCTCTTGATTGTTTTCTTTACTGTGTAGACGCTCAGTAGCTTGATATAGTCCAATTTGTGTAGTTTTTCTTTGTTGCCCATTCTTTTGAGGTTTTGCTCTTTAAATCATCTTAGACTAATGTCATGCAGCTTTTCTTCTCTAATTTTTCTGGTAGTTCCATAGTTTCAGGTCTTAGTAATGACTCTGTATTCCACATTGAGTTCATTTTTATACATGGAGAGAGATCAGAACATTTCATTTTTCTGCATGAGGAATTCTAGTTTTCCCAGCACCATTTGTTGAAGTCATACTTTCTCCAATGTGCATTCTGTTTTTACTTTGTCTAGTCAGGTTGTGTGTTAGCTTTTATACCAGAATCAAGCTGTTTGGTTACTGTAACATGCTAGTATCTGTTGAAGTCAGCATTGTGATGCCTCCAGCCTTGTTATTCTTAAGATTGATCTAGCTTTTATGATTCCACATTAATTTTTTGATTTTTTTCTGTGGAAAATATTGGCATTTTGATAAAAACTGAGTCTGCAGATAATTTTAGCAGTATTTATTCTTCTAATCCATTAACATGGGTTATATTTTTATTCATTTGTTTGTCCTTTTCAATTTAATCAATGTTTTATACTTTTCACTGTAGAGAGCTTTCACCTCCATTGTTAGATTTGCTCCTAGGCACTTTATTTTCTGTGTGAATGACAGCCATAATTGGATTGTTCTCTTGACTTCTTTTTCATAGAGCTCACTATTAATTCATTCATCAGAACACTAGTCATCGCTTCTCAGCCTTTTGGCTAAGATCAAGTGCAGAACACTAGTGATTTTTAAATGTTGATTTTATATCCTGTTACTATGCTGAATTCACTTTTTAGACCTAAGAGTTGTTTGGTAGAATTATTATAAAGTTTTATATATATAAGGTTATGCCATTATCTGTAAATTCAGACAATTTAATTTCTTCCTCTCTAACTTGGATACCTTTTCTTTCTTGCTCCTGATTTCTCTTCCTAGGAATTCTAGTACCATGTTGAATAGAAGTGATGACAGTGGGCATCCTTGTTCTGTTCATTATGATTTTAACCACAAATTTTTCATGTGGCCTTAATCATGTTGAGGTTCATATCTTCAATATCTAACTTGCTAAAAATTTTTATGATGAAATAATTTTGATTTGGGTCAAATATTTTCCTACAAATATTAAATTGTTCATATAGTTTCTGTCCTTCATTCTGTGTCACACTCATTGAGTTGCACTTATTGAACCATTGGTGCATCTGTAGGATGAATTCCACCTAATCATGGTAGATGATCCTTTTAATTAAAATTCTTTCTGGTATATGTTGGCAATATGTAGTGATTTCATTGAATTTGGGGAACTGCAACCCATATGTATCACATATTGATCATACTTAGTCCCTCTTCCCTCCTCACTTCCTGTCTTCTCCGTCCTTCCCCATGTCAGCTTCCCACCTCTACAGAGCCTGACTCCCTGTTTATTAACATGGTTCTTTTATTCTGCTTTTTCAATGGCTTCTGTTTTGGATCTGTCGTATTAGAGGAAAAACCTTTTGAGACTAACATATATCACTTAGTATAATGGACTCGGATCCACCCAGTTTTCTACAAATGACTCAAATTTCTTCACCTTTAGAGCTGACTAGTACCCCATGGTGTCTAAGTGCCACATTTTATTTATCCAGTCATCTATTGATGGGCATGTATACCACTTCCACAGTTTAGCTCTTGTGAGTTATGCTGCTGTAACCAGGGATATGCATGTATCATTGTGGTATGATGTCTTTAGCTCCTTCGAGAAAATATCTAGGAGAGGCATGGCTGGGTCAAACAGAATTTTTAGTTTTAGTTTTTTGAGGAATCTCCACACTGATTTCCATAGTGGCTGCACTAGTTTACATTCCCACCAACAGTGTAGAAGAGTTCCTTTTATTCTACAACCTCATCAGCATCATTTGTGGTGTTTCAAGTCCATGATAATGCCCATTCCTACTGGAGTATGGTGAAATCTCAATGTTTGCATTTCTCCAGTGAACAAAGATGTTGAACATTATTTCAAGAAGTTAGAGGCAATTTGTATTTTTTCCTCTGCAAAGTGTGTATTCATATTAATTACCCATTTTATTGGGTTTTATCTTTGGGGAGGGGACTTTTTTATTTCTTCCCACATTCTAGATATTAGTCCTCTAAGGAATAGCTAGCAAATTTTTTTCCAATTCTGTAGGTTGTCTCTTTACTCTGTTGGGTTTTTTTATTTTGCCATGCAGAAGCTTTTTCATTTGACATAATTCCATTTGTTTATTCTCAGTATTATTTCTTGTACAATTGGGGTTCTCTTCAGGAAGTGTTTTCCTGTGCCTATGTCTCCAAGAGTTTTATCAATTTGTTCTTTCAGCAAATTCAGTATTTCTGCATTTACATGTAGGTCTTTGTTTCATTTTGACTTGATTTTAGTACAGGGTGAGAAATATGAGTCTATCTTGATTCTTCTGCATGTGGATATCCAGTTTCCCAACACCATTTGTTAAAGAGGCTGTCTTTTCCCTAGCATATATTAGCACCTTTGTTGAGAATGAGAGGGCTGAAGGTGCTTGGGATAGCTTCTGCACCCACTAACCTATTCCATTGGTCAACATGTCTGTTTTTGTGCCAGTACCATGCTGTTTTTACTACTATGGCTTTGTAGTATAACTTTGTCTGGGATTTGCCTCCTGCCTTGCTCTTGTTGCCCAGGATTGCTTTAGCTAATGTGAGTTATTTCTGATTCAATATATATTTTAGAATTTTTTCTAATTCTGTAAAGAAAGCTGATGTTTTGGTGGAGATTACATTAAATCTATATGTCAGTTTTGGTATTATGATCATGTTGACAACATTCTGCCTAGCCATGACCAGGGAATGTCTTCCCATTTTCTAATGTCCTCTTCAATCTCTTTTCTTCAGAGCAATATAGTTTTGTTACAGAGGTCTTTCACTTCATTGGTTAGCTTAATTCCTGAGTGTTTAAATTTCTGAAGCTACTGTGAATGGGATTGTTTTCCTGATTTCTTTTTCAGGGGCTTCATTCTTAGTGTATAGGAACACTATAGATTTTTCTGTGTTTGTTTTGTATCCTGACACTTTGCTGAATTTTTTTACTATTTCTAGAAGTTTTCTGGTGCAGTTTTTTGGATACTCTAAATAAAGAATCATGACATCAGCAAACAAGGATATGGAGCTGTGTCCACTGCAATTCTGTCTTTTTAATTTCTAATTTTATAGGCCTTCTAGTTCCTTCTTGGTAAGTTTGGCTAAGTGTTTTTCTACAATGTTTATCCTTTAAAAAACCAAATCTTTGAATCAATGATTCTTTGTTTTGTTTTGTTTCTTTTGTCTCAATTTTATTAATTTCTTCTCTAATCTTTAAAATTCCCTTCCTTGTATTGGTTTTGGATTTAGATTGCTCTTGTTTTTCTAGGACTTTGAAGTGTATCCTTAGGTTACTTATGTTCTGTACCGATCAATCTGTTTTTCTAACATGGACATCATAGCTATAAACTTCCCTCTTAGGACTATTTTTGTTGGTCAACATACCCATAAATTCTAGAATGTTGTGCTAAAATTATCATTTGATTTTAAGAACTTTTTAATTTTTTTCTTAATTTCTTCTGTGATCTATTGATTATGCAACAGTGTTTAATTTAATATCTATGTGTTTGCATAATTATTGAATCTCTTGCCATTGATTTCTAGTTTCATTCTGCTATGATTTGATAATATTCATGAAATTATTTTGATTCTTTGTACTTATTTAACCATGCTTTATGGCCTAAGATGTGGTCTATATTAGAGAAAGTTTCATGGACTGCTGAGGAAAATCTGTATTGTGTTGTTAGGTGAAAGACTCTATAGGTAGCTATTAAGTCCATCTGTTCAAAGGTATGGTTCAACTCTCAGATTTCTACACTGATTTTTTTTTGTCTTGCTGACCTATTTATCATAGTGGAGTAGTAAAGCCCCCACTATGATAGCATTGATGTTTGTATGATCTTTTATGTCCAGGAGTATTTGTTTTATGAAGTTGTGTGTGCTGACATTCAGGGTGTATATATTTATAATTGTTATCTCTTCTTATTGAATTGTTCCCTTACCAGTATGTAATGACATTCTTTGTCTCTTCTGATCACTTTTTGCTAGAAGTTCTCTCTGTCTGAAAATGGTGTAGCCACTCCTGCTTGATTTTTGTCTAGTGTTGCATAGAGTATCATTTTCCGGGCTGGGGATTTAGCTCAGTGGTTTTGCTGCCTGCTGCGCAAGAGCAAGGACCTGAGTTCAATCCCCCATACCACAAAAAAAAAAAAGTTTCATTTTCCTCCTTTGATTTTTAGTCTATGTATTTCTTTACGGATGAGGTTTGTCCCTTGTATACAACATAAAGTTGTGTATTTTTTTTGTTTCTGTTTGTGTTTTTGGTCCAATCTGCTAATCTGTGTCTTTTGTTCTTTTAATTGAGGAGTTAAGATCACTTACAGTGAGAGTTATTCCTGAAAGGAACTGGCTCATTCCTGTCATTGCATTATTTCTCTGTTACTGATTACTTTCCCATTTTAACTGCTCACTCTGCTTGATGCATTCATTCCTGTAGACTCCTTGGTGTTGTTGACCTAATCTTCTCTGCCTAGGATTTGAGTATTTTTTTGTAGTGCTCATTTAGTGGTCATGAATTCCTTAAGGTGATTTTTTTTGTTATGGTCAGTCCTTATTTCTCCATCAATTTTGAAAAATAGTTTTGCAGTATAAATTAATCTTGGTTGAAAATTGTTTTCTTTTAGGGCATGAAAAACTTCACTCCAAGCTGTCTAACTATAAGATTGGTGTTGAGAAATCTGCTATAATTCTGGTAGGTTTGCTGTATAAGTGATTTGTTGCTTCTCTCTACAGCTTTTCAAATTCTATTTTTATATTGGACTTCTGGGATTTTAACTATAATGTTCCATGCAGAAGTGCTTTCCTGATCATGGCTATCTGGACTTTTATATCTCTTGGTTACCTGGACATTGAATTCTTTCCCTAAACTTGGAGTATTTTCTGCTATGATTTGGGTAAATAAATGTTTATATTTTTTATGCTGTCTTCTAGTTTTCCTCTACCTCTTGTAATTCTTAGGTTAGTTTTACTTGAGCCGCCTAGCATTTTCTGAATCCGTTTTTCATGGTCTCTTATTTAAAGAAATCTGAGTATATGATCTTTTGCCCTAGCCTTACGTGTTCTGGTTCTCTTTGCATTGATCATTTCTGTTGCCTATATTTTCAGTAGAATGTTTGATATCTTGGATTTCTGTTTGGTATCTTTCTATGGTCTCTAATTATTTACTAAAATGATTGTTTGTGTCTCGTATAATCTTAATTCATTCACTCAACTTTGTGTTTGCATCTCCTTTAATCTCACTGGTATTTTATCAATGAAGTTTCTTATCTCTTTAATTACATCATCTTCAATAAGAAGAAATTGATCAAATGGGAAGAGGAAGAAGGGGGCCAGGTGGGGGAAAAGAAGAAAGGAAAAGGAAAAACTTGGAAACAAAGCCTTTGTAAATGAGAGGAGAAGAAGGGTTGAAGGAAAGGGAGAGGAAAGGGGCAAAAAAGAATTAAGATACATCGTGTGTGGATACAAATTCCCTACCATGAATGTGATGACAAATATGTATGAGACAAATGTGTAATAATAAAAATTACATCATCTTCGAGCTCACTGAGCATCTTATAGATCTGGTTTTCTTCTTGATGATGACATTGTGTTTATGTGTTTGTTTGTCTCTTCTTTTCTCTTCATACATTTCAGCCATTTGGTTTCTGACATCTTCCCACCAGTGCCCATAGGATCAGGCTTGGGAGAGTGAGCAATTGTGGAGGCATCTTCTTGCCTTGAGTTCTCATGTTGCTATTGTCTGTGGGGTGCTGAACACTGAGGATCGATTAGAGTGGAAAATTCTGTCACTAGCATGAAGGCCTCTTTGGTTAGTGCGTTTTTCCCAATGATGTGGTCTTGGGTTTGGTTATGTCTGGATATTTAGACACCTCTTCCACCTACTTGGGCATCAGACTGAGTCACAGTGTTGTCGGGAGAAAACCACTCCCAGTTGTACTGGCATCTACAGAGCCAACCATATGTCAATCATATACACTGAAACTTGTTTTAACAATTTCACCCTTTTTCAATGTCCCACAAAGACTGTGATATATCACTGCTGACCTGCTGGAGGCTGAGGTGGAGGCCGAGGAAAGGAAAAGGGAAGAAGAAAAGGAAGCAAGTAAATCAGAAAGAAGAAAAAGAGGAAAAGGAGATAACAGCTGATAAAAGAAAGAAAAGAGATCAAATGATTTTTTTTTTGTACTGGGGATCGAACTCGGTCCTTGTGCTTTCGAGGCAGGCAGTGGAACCACTGAGCTAAATCCCCGGCCCCAAATGACATTATTTTTAACTAGAGAGGAGGGCTGACGGAAAGTGGCTTGAGAGAGTATTTGTCAGAGGGAGAGAAGGGGTGCAGGCAGAGAAGGGGTGCAGGCAGAGAAGGGGAACAGTATTGGGAGACTGAAGGAAGTTGTGCAAAGGCCCAAGCCCCTTAGAAGGCTGACAGTAAGCTTTTTTGAATCCTGCACATGCAGCTTGGTGAGAGATACCCTGACTTGCCCATGGAAGGTACTATTTAGACTAACCACTTACCAGTCCTATTATTTAAATACAGGTGACCAAAACTTGTGGTTTTTCTTTAATTTTTATAAGATAACAGGAAATAGAAAAATGACAATTTTATCAAATGTATTCAATAATTTTTCCATGTATGTATATCTTGATATATTCAACACACAACGCAAATGGTAATCTGGACAGTAGTATCTAGTGACTTTCTGAATTCTTTTTGCATTATTGTCTTTCTTTGAACAACACGCTTTACACTGTTGTGTTGGTCTTTCCTTTTTGTCTATGGGTGGTATTATTTCAATAAAATGTCTACCCACTAATCGTAATGGTGATGATGTTCTGGTTGACATTTTGCTGTACTGTATTTTTCAATTTCTTGGTCTACTAGACCTAATCTAAACTGTAAATGACTTTTTGAACCCCCTTGTTTTGAATAAATAACAAACAAATTCCATATTGTTTGGTCCAGAAGGTGCATAAATATTTTATACTAATATTTTTTCCTTGCTTTTTGATTACAGGATAGCTTGTTAAATGTTGGTCAACTCTGTCAACACCACCAAAAGAATTATAATCACTATCCACTATTGGAATTTTTTTTTAGTTTCCTTTTGTCTTTCAAGTTCTTTGATTTCTATATTATGAATAGTTTACAATAAGGAGGGGTTTTTTATCTTTCTATTTCATAACACAGACTTTTGCTCACTGGTATGCTAACATTCTCCCTTTTTCAGTTTTTTCTTTCATGGATCTTTTGGCACTTCGTTCCTATTCTGTCTCAGTGCCTCAAACATCTGTTTTGTATTATGAAAGCATAAAAATTATATCTAATGTACTTATGATAAGATTTTTTATCATTGTAGCACAAAATTACAGGTTATTTTTCACAAATAAAAGAAACATGAATTAGTAAAAGGAAATAACCAGAACTTACTATTAGATTTCATTAGAAACAAACATCAAAAGCAAATTCAATGTTCTAAACAAAAAATATGCAAAAAATAGTCAATGTAAAAGAAATAAACAGATCTATGAGTGAATCTTGTGCAAACAAGAATCGAATGGTTGAAATGACACCCACCCAAAAGCGTTCACCAAAATTGTGCTTCTATTTGCAAACTCCACCTTGGGTGACAAATATGACCCTGGCCATCTTCCCCACACAAACACAAACCTGGCCATCTTCCTCAAAACTGTAAAACAAATTAAGTTCGTACGCCGAGGTACCACTGCGTTCTCCTTTTCACACATACAGACGCCTTCCACACATACACTAGATGAAAGGAGAAGGTGGAGAGAGAGCGGGAAAGGTGACTGGGGGTGTTGGGGATGGCTTGCTCTGGTGCTACTGGAGCTCTTTCACCCCTGTCTTTCACCGGCTGCAGCCCTCAGCTTCCCAAGGCATGGCTTTCCCAGCTTTCGGCTCTGAGTCCCCTGTCAATGCCACGTCCTTAGAGTCCATAGGTACTAGTTTAATCTTTGTCCTCTGCAAGATTCTCTGGCTTTCAGCTTTTCTGGTGCCCTAATCTGCAAAACCCTCTCCTGCTGGACCCAGGGGAGAGAGCGAGGAGAGGGTCCTATCCCGGGAGTCTGGCCTTGGTTAGAGCCCGTCCCCAGAAGGCGTTTGCTGGACCTAGGGTGTAAGGGTCCTGCGGTCCAGAGGTGACCCTGCTTCACTTTCTAAACCCCCGATACTGGATTAGAGCTGGTGGATTTCTCTTTCAGGTTGATTTTTCGTACCTGGCTATGTTTCCTCCCCTGTACCTGAGCCTTCCAGTGGATCTCCACCAATTTTCCCTCACTCACCTTTGCCTCTAGTCAGCCAGAATGGGATCTCCCTGGGGGAACATTTTAGAGCTAAACTCTAACAGGTGGCATTTATTTAATATCATTCTCTTTAATTGTATGATTGCAGCTCTCCTGCTTGCTCTTCTGCTTATATTCACCTAGCTCTCGTGCATCTGAGTAAAGAAGACAGGTAAAGAACCCTTACTTCCCCACAAAACACTAATCCACCATCATCAGTACAGCAACCTTACAAATGTCTCGCCTTTCCTAACCTGTGGTCTCTCACTATTTCTCACCCTACAGTGATAATAAAGTTCATCGTCTGATTGCAACTTTTGCAAGTCATTTTGTTAAGAATGGAACTGAGAATAAGCAAGACACTTGGAGGAAATGTACTATCATGTTTACAATTTTACATCCTTTACTTTTTAAAAAATATAATAGATTTTAATTTCACAAGATTAAACATGCTTTTAATATAATTCATATCTTAGTAACTCTGATGCTGCCAACTATGTCATTCACACACATTGTAAACGAACATGAATTACACATTAACAGACTGAGCCTGTGAAGTACCCATTGCACAGCAGAGGATACTTATCATCACTGGTTCCCCAGAGGACTGAAGACCTAATTCTCATCTCCGTGTACAAGCCCAGCTGCACATTTCAGTGGGGTCTGAAAGTCTGCAGAACCGGGATTTACTAAGTGAAGTGTATCCCTGTCTCAGAGCCGTCCTCCTCTAAAATTCTGTTTTTCCTCTATTATTTAGACCTTGTGTATCAGTGAAAAAGTGAGGCTTAAGTTGGAGCTTCCTGGGGTTCAAATTTCACTTTTATCACTAAGCTCCTGATCTGAGTATTATTCCTGAAAAAAAATCTCAACGAAAAATAAGTTTTTCTCTATTTTGAAACATTATTAACAGGACATCATAGGAAGTATTTGAAAAAGACAAAAGCATTCAGTATCTTAGAAGGCTTGTAGGTTTGTTTCAGAAAGATTATTTAGGCCAAGAGGCCAGGTATAAAAATGAATCCTAAGGTCAACCTTTATGGTCTTAAAGAATCTGGCTCTGAGCCTTAACTACTCCAAAGTGAAAGTTTGAGTATAAGTTAAAATTCCTAGACAATTTTTCCTCCTTAGCGTCCATGGTTCTGAATGGCAGCCCTGTGAACACTCAGCTCACTCTAATCTGATGCCTCCTTTCCTCCTTGGAATGTCCCCTTGTCTAAAATCAAACGTGCAGAAAGAACTCAAGCCCTTCTCTTGTTGCAATCTTCTATTGAACCCTGTTAATGCACATGAGCTTGTGATTCTTCTCGCCTCTCTTTGCCTGTATGTCTGTTTCAATCACCTTGTATCTAACTATCCCTAAAATGTAGAATTTGCTATTTTATATATTTAGCTCCTCCTTAGATATGAGAACAGAAACCCTCTCTTATTTCTCTATTCATTCTTATCACATGCCTTGATGCATTTTCTATCAAACGTACTGATTGCTGGCAGCTTGACTCTTTCCCTGGATGTCGCGTCCAGCAAGGGGTCTCCAAAGGGGGATCTAGGGGTCCCCCATAATGACCCTCGACCTCTCTCCAGGTCCTTGCCCTCAGTTCAGCAAAGAATGAAGCAGTGGGACTCTTAGCGGAGAAGGGGGTAGTCAAGACTGATATGGTACAAAAAGAGCTTATTCAAAGAGTAGCGAATGCAGAGGAAACAAAAGAAAAGCTATCTTAACAGCAGAGTGGTGCTGCTAGATAGGGGGCGTCCTGCTCAGGGGCCCAGTGACTCTGAGGTGCACTTTATACTCACCCTGGTTTCTTTTCTTTTTTAAAATTCTTTTATTGGTACATTTTAGGTATACAATACATTTACATTTATCCTTGGGTGTTCGTACCTGCACATGATGCATCTTGGTGCTTATTTTTTCCCCATTACTTGTGCACCCTTCACCCCCTCCACCCTTCCCTATTTACATAGATTTATTTCCATTTTTTTCTTTTCTCATAATTTTTCCTTTCCCTTCTTCCTCTTCCCCGTCCCCTCCCACCACCCCTACCCCTTAGGACCTTTTCCTATTTCAAATTATCAATTATTCATTTTAATCCTTTTAGTCCTTATTTACACTCTCAGTTTCTCACACTAGAGAAACTTCAGTATTTACATATGTGTGTCCTATTTATTCCACTTAAGGGTATGGCCTCAATGTGCATCCATTTAGCTATAAATGACTCTAGTTTCTCGTTCTTTATGGCTGAGTAGTACTCCATTTTATTTTTAAAACCCCACATCTTCTCTATCCAGTCTCCAGTTGATGGACACTTGGACTGCTTCCAAGCTCTAGCTCTCGCAAACTTCACCCTGGTTTCTAAAAATAACTCTTGCACTGATTGGTGTGGTCTGGGCCAATCAGGGTCTCAGCCTTTGCTTTTAGGAAAGGGGCAAGGTCAGCTGGGAATTTTTAAAGTATGTAGTAAGTATGAGAAACATTTTCATAAAATACAGTAGGGTACATTTTTCAAACACATGGTACATGATAAGCATGTGATGATTTTATAATCGTCAGCCACAGATAAGCACATGATGACTTTACAATGTTAGTCATCTGGGATTTGTCCTGGGTTTTTCTTTACATCCCTTTAATTTGCCCCTACACTGGATATATCATGTAGCCAAATTTCTGTGCCATCCCTGAGAGAAAGCTAAAATAACTCTGTAATCCACGCACTGGCCTCGGTTAGAATATGTTGTTCTGCTAAGATTAGACTCTGGACATACCATTCATTGTACCAAGTCTTGTTCAGGAAAAAGGTTGAATAAATGTGGTTTTTTACCTCTTCCAGGTTTGTTCTCTAAAATAACACTTTAAAGACATTACTCATCAGTACCCATAAATAATGATTCCTGACAGGCACCCACGAAGTCAGTTCTTTAAAGGGAGCAGTAGCCAGGAACATCACTCATCCTCTAAAACTCCCACAAGACTACTTCCAAATCTAACCAATGCCTTCTATTTATCACCTCCTTGGGCTCATCTGAGCAGATCAAGATGCAGATCTATGCACTGTTACCAAATATCCTTCATTAACACCTATTGTAGGTTTGTCTTCTTCTTAAGACCCCATGGCACTGTAGAAACTGACTGCTTCTACACTGTTACAATCTCAAAGAACAATGCTTCTAAGCACATGTTTATGTTCGGGTGTGGGACTACATATAACTCATTCAGATAGCATACTTTTCTTGGCATAATGGAAACATTCACCTTCTCTCATATTGTCTATAATCCCCTCTTGTCACAATCCTGACCATGTGTAAAGATTTGGTTGGTAAAGCCTTTGAATAGTTTTTCATTTACAGTCCTTCACTAAACAAAATAACGCATAGATTCTTATCAGAATTGGACCCACTAGACAAAATGAAGCTGGGCGTGGTGCCACACACTTATAATCCCAGCACTTGGGAGGCTGAGACAGCAGGATTGCCATGGGTTTAAGGCCAACCTGTGCTACATAATGAGTTCAAGGCCAGCCT
>NW_004624864.1:1310812-1354059 GCF_000247695.1 Heterocephalus glaber | reverse complement strand
GCAACCTACGAAGGTGATAGTTTGCTGCTCCTGGAAGAAGTTGGAGAGCATCTTGGGGACCGTGGAGCTGACGTAGCAGAGATCTATGAAGGACAGGTTGCTGAGGAAGAAGTACATGGGTGTGTGCAGGTGGGAGTCCATCCTTATTAAAACAAGGAGGGACAGGTTCCAGGTCAGACATGTGATGTAGATGAGCAGGCATATAACAAAGAGCACTGCTGTGATTCTGGGAAAATCTGAGAATCCCAGGAGGATGAATTGGGTGATCTGTGTAATATTTTCTTTCCCAATCATTGCCTTGGTGTTCCTAATATCAGGAAGGAAACAAGAAAAGGCATTAGTGCTTCAAGTGAAATTATTAAATTACTACTTTTGTATCTCTCTGTGTCTTCTACTAATGAGTACTAGAAAAGGAGATAAGTGTTCAGCATCTCCCAAGACAATCTGAGATAGAAAAAGTGACTGATGTAAATACTGGTGGGAAATTTCACTAGGGGGATATAGCTAATGAAGATCCTTTCCAAAGACATGGCCAGTTGGAGAAGTTGTATGAGGTAAAGGAAGTAAAGGAAGCCCACAGTGTCACTGGAATGAGGAAAAGAGGTTCGGGAAACATTCATACCAGCACTACCTGTGTTGCCCAGGCTAATGTCTCCAGAATTTGAGAGTCACCAAAGATGACAATGGAGGGCTATTTGAAGATTTCTGAAGATCTAGAGGAGCTGTACAAGAGCACTCTGTCATAACACTAAGATTCTATTCATCTCATATTACTCAGAAGTCATGAATCAAAACTGTATATGTAAGTGGAAATCATTATTATTTCCAAAACAAAATTCTCAAGGGAAAAATTCAAATTAAAAAGGTCCTTAGGGCAAAGGAAATTGAGAAACGTAGACAACCATAATTTGATCTTAGGAAATTTCCCCAGCAACTCAGTAAATTATTATTATTACTTACTTAGTTCTCAATTACTTTTGCAAATGTTAGGCTTTACAGTCTTTCTCAATTTTGACTTGCATGGTCCTATTATCCTCATTTTATAAAAGAAAACAGACAGGAACAAAATTCAAGATCACATTCTTTTAAAAATTACAGAGCTAGAAGAGAATACCTATCCCATTCTTGTCCCAGAGTAATCCCTGGAATTTTATGTTGGAGAGTTATCTTTTTCTTTTCTTCTTTTACTCAGGTCAGAGAATTTAACTAAAGATAAGAAGAACCAAGGAAGAGCACTAAGTGGAAAGTTGGAAGAGAAGGGTGGAGACCCTTCTTCCCCCTGGGTCTCCCTGGAAGAAGCTGGACGATGCTGAAGTAGCATGGAATCCACCAATGTCCTTGCTGTTTTCTCTGACCTTGATCAGGGTGAGAGACAGACTTCCTGCCCAAGGATGAAATCGCCTACTCCTTTTCTGAGCCACTTTTCCAAGTGGGCCTATTTTAGCCCTGGATGGGCGATTTGGGCCCTGAAACTAGCTGTCTACTCCCAGCAAGAGAGATGACCACAACCGGAGAGTCTCTGAAGTGTACCTCCGAGCACAGAGGTGAATGGAGAGGCCAATTAGAGGAAGAAAAGCAGTTGCTGTGGAGGTTTCCCCTGCTGATTGCTTGTCTCAGGTTCCCAGGTCCCTGCCAGACCCTTACCCACCTCTCCTCAGTCTTACCATGATTGTAAAATTGTAGCTTTTCTTTACCAGCCTTCGAGGCATTTGGACTCCAAAGGACTTAGGGACCTTCTAGTCCAAAACTCTGAATTTTCAGCTGGAAAAGTGAAGCCAGTGATTTTTTTGTATTAAATCCTTTTATTGGTACATTGTAGGTATACAACACAATTACATTTCTCATTGGGAATTGTACCTTTACATGATGCATCTTGGTTCTTATTTTTTCCCCATTCCTAGCCCTCCCTTCACCCCCTCCACACTTCCCTATTTACAAAGACTTTATTTCCATTTTTTCCATTTCTCAGCATTTTTCCTTTCCCTTCTTTCCTTTCCCCTGCCCCTCCCACTACCCCTACCCCTTTGGACCTTTTCTTCCTATTTTGCATTATCCATTATTCATTCTAATCTTTGGTACCTTTTAGGTATACAATATAATGACATTCATCATTGGAAATTTGCACCTTTCCATAGTCTCTCTTGGTTCTTATTTTTCACCCTTGCCCAGCCCTCCCTTCAACCCCTCCATTCCTCCCTATTTACAAAGATTTTGTTCCTATTTTTCCATTTTCTCATATTAATCCCATTCCCTTCTATCCTTTCCCCTAGCCCTCCCACTTCCTTCCCCTTTGCCCCTTTTCTTCCTATTTCACATTACCTATTATACATTTAGTCCTTATTTACACTTTCAGTTTCTCACACCAGAGAAACTATTCAGTATTTATACATGTGTGTCCTATTTATTTCACTTAAGAGTATCGCCTCAATGTGCATCCACTTAGCTATAAATGTCTCTAATTTCTCGTTTTTTATGGCTGAGTAGTACTCCATTTTATAAAAAAACCACATTTTCTTTATTTAGTCTCCAGTTGATGGGCATTTGGGCTGTTTCCAAGTTTTAGCTATTACAAACTGTGCTGCTATGAACATGGGCACACATATATCACTGTGGTATGATTCTTTTAATTCTTTTGGGAAGATCTCCAGCAGTGGAATAGCAGGGTCAAATGGGACTTCCAGTCCTAGTTCTTTGAGGTATCTCCATACTGATTTCCACAGTGTGAAGCCAGTGATCTGCAGGGGAGGTGGGGGAAACCCAAGAAAGCACAGCAGCTGGTAATGTAGCAGGTAATACTTCCCTCTCCACAAAGCACTTCCATTACAGGTACATAGATACATTTCTCAAATTCTTAATCTGAATTAATCACCACAAGAGTCCTGTAAGGCAGACAGGATATCACTTCCTATTCTTCAGTCAAGGCACCAAGGAATAGAAGAAGATGAAATTGTTACAGCAACACAACATATGACTACAACTATGAATGTTTTTTTGGTTTTTGTTGGTTTTGTTTGTTTTTTTGTTTGGTACCGGGGATCGAACTCAGGTCCTTGCACTTGCGCAGCAGGGGTTGGAACCACTGAGCTAAATCCCCAGCCCCACAACTATGAATGTTGACATCGGATTGTTTGCATTGAATTCCGACTTCGGCACTTGGCAGTTGTGTGACCGTGAACAAATTAACTTCTCCAAGCCTCAGTATTTTCACCTTTAAAATGAAGCTAATATAGTGGCTGTCACTTTTTATATATAGTAGCTATTTCACAGAATTGCTCTTCAGTGAGAATTAAATTGACTAAAGATGAAGAAGAACTAAATTATATCACAGAGCTACAGTAATCAAAACAATATTGTCTCTGGGAAGCCAGGGCCTGACTCCATGAGGATCTCCACCCCTCCCTTCCTTGGTCCTCTGTTCTTTGTGCCCCTGATGAAAGAACTCACCCAAGACACATAGGCAGCTGTGCAAAATACAGGAAGAATCTATTGTGAAGTAAATAAAAAGAGAATTACACCTTCCTCTGAGGAAGTGGGCAGCACCAGCAAGGCATCTGCACCAAGTACAAGTTAAGGTACAAGTTACTTCCAGGGTTCAGGGAACTAGGATAATTATGACCCTTTGCAATGCTTTATTTAGAAGTCACTTACAACTAAAAAAATGTCTTCCTGTCCCTTTTAGATGGTCACTGTTTCCCCAAAGGCTTTAATCACGTGAGAACTCATGAAAAAAGTTTGAGAAAGATAATTTTTAACTTAAACCAGCTCCCAGCCCAAGGCAGGGAAAGTCCTTTCCTGACAGCACTGGGCTGTGAGCTATGGTAAACAGGAGCACTGTGTGCCTTGTTCTGGAGTTGGATAGCCAGGTGGGCTGGTGTCAGAAGGAATGTGCACAGTGCATAGCCTTAAATGACATTGTACTCTCTGGGACTGCTCTGAGTTTGAGACCTCACAAATGATTATAAATGTGTTTTCTTTAATTATCTGTCAAAGTGTGCTATTTTGGACACAACTCCACCTTTGTTTCTCAGGCCTGCTGATGTCTAACTACCTGCCTGACAATACAACACTGACATAAAAACACTCATAACCAGTGGAACAAGATAGAGTCCAGAATTGATTCTGAACTCAGATAGTCATCAAGTTTTCAATAAGGGCTTCAAGAAGACATAGTGCAGAAAGGATATTCTCTTTACTAGTTGGTACCATGAAAAGTATATTCACACATACAAAAGAATGGATGTACAGTAGCCCCTTATCTTACAGCACACACAAGAAAGTCAACACAACATGGGAAAAAAGTCTAGCTGTAAGACTTGAAACAAAAAACTCCAAGAACATTCACAGAAAAAATTCAACATTGGCCCTGACAATGATTTCGTGGATCACACCAAAAGCTCAGGCTACAAAAACAGAAAAAAGAAGAGCCAGGGATTTAGCTCAGTGGTTCCGGCACCTGCCTCACAAGTGCAAGGTCCCGAGTTTGATTCCCAGTACCAAAAAAACAGAAAAAAGAAATGAGACTACATCACACTAAAAAGCAAAGGAAGCACACTAAACAGCAAAGGAAATATTTAACAAAAAAACTACTGACCAGGAAAAATATTTGCAAACCATATTTCTGATAATGGGTTAACAAAGAACCCATACAGCTCAGTAGCAAAATACAATGCAATGGAAAGGGGCTGAATCACATTTATTCAAATATAATTTAAAGTGGCCCATGGGTATACAAAAAGGTGCTCATCATCATTTATTATCATGAAAATACAAATCAAAACTACTATGACGTATCACCTCAACTCTTTTAGGTAAGCTATGATTTTTTTTAAAAAAGAAAACATATAACAGATGTTGCCAAGTGTGTAGAGAAAAGGGAAATTTCATGTGTTGTTGGTGAGAAAGTTATGGCAAACATTAAGGAGTTCCTTCCAAAAATTGAATCAGAATTACCAGGTGATCCATTTGCCCCTCTTCTGAATAGTATGTACCCAAAGAGTGTGAAACCATAACCTCATCCTTTCTACGTTAGTTCCAACATTAGCCACAGTAGCCAAGGAAGCCACTGGAAGCAGTGTAGGTGCTCACCAACAGATGCTCGTTCACCTGTAGATGACATGAGCTAAGGGCAGGTACTTTAAAGTGGTTAATATTCTTACTCCATTCTGCAGAATGCTGTTAAACTCAGGTGGCATTCCTCGGTGAGCCAGCATTTCTGAATGAATGACACAGTCCATTTAAGCAAACTCTTTGACCCAAAGAGAGAAAGCAGAAAGCCATGTGGTCATGGCAGCGTTTCCAAACTTTCATGAGAAATATCTACTTAAGGTTCTTCCTACAAGCATCAGTTTTGAGGGAAGGTGTTTGGGTGAAGAGAACTCATGTATTCTTCCATTTAGTAGGAGTACAGGGATATTCCGGACAAGATCCCATTCTTGGTTTAATCTGCTTCAACCAAGCTTACTTCTAGAGAGAAAGGGCAATGAGCTAAATACTCTTACTGATGGTGAGTTCTTTCTGATGATGAAGATGATAATCTAATCCTTTACTATCTTGTGAGATAGTTTTGAAGAATAGCACTGAAAGATGCAGTGCAATGTGAACCCAGTGGCTGACCAATATTTGAAACGTCTTGGTCAGTAAGATGCATTTAAATTTACAGGCCATGCTTTCTGAGATTTGCAACAGATTGGTGCCTACCCTCCCTGGCAAAGTTATGGAAGGCCTCAATATTCCCAAATGTTCTGCCTGTAAAGTGGGGATAGTTTCTCACCTTCCCATCTTATGTGGAAAAGGAATAATAAAATCTATGTCTTAAAACAATATGAAGAGTAAAGTGTCATGTAAATTCTCTGCAGTGTTTATCAGATTCAGTCTAAAAACATTGGTCTGAAGAAATATCTCTTTAGATTTTGTAAAAAAATTCTCTTGGTGGACTCTGAGTGTCCTTGGCACCCCTAGGTCAGCTGGTCTGCTGCTCCCTGGTCAGAGTCTAGCCCCCGGAACTCCTCCACATTCCGTCTCTGGAATCGGGCCCTGCCCCCGGACACACCATGGCGGCCATCTTTCTGAGGTCTGCGTGGTCTCAGAGAAGCCACCAGGAAGCTTGCTCCAGCCCATCTAAGCCCAGAAACTGCCCGCTCTTCCTTCTTTCTTTCTAGATAGAAGGAAACTACCCAACCCTTCACCTCCAAAGTGTTCCCTTTCTCCTACACTTGCTTTTCTCCCATTTCTTTCTCACAGTTCAGTTTGTTGTGTGGGCTCAGTGTGTGAAGCAGAAAGAAAAATTTAGTTAGGAAGAAATCCAGAGAAAGACTGTCCATCCCCACTGTGACTCTCTTACCCTGTCCTTCCTTGTCCTTCTCTTCCTCCTCCTCATACTCCTCCTCCCTTTCTTTTCTGCCTCTTTCTTTCTCCCTCTGCCCTTCTGACTCTCTCTCTCTCTCCTATTTTCTCTCCTGTAACTAAGTCTAAAGTTATCAGAGTCCTTTTAAACTTATTTTTAATTTTCACACATTTATTTTATGCATTATATTATATTCATTACACCATGATTATCTATACTTAACAATTAAAAGAAGGAAAACCAGTGAAGAAAAGAATAGGCCTCATGGCATCCTGGATGACTCTATTTCTCTAAATCAGCTGTCTCTCAAAATGTAATCTGTTCTCAAAAACATAATCACATGGAGAGTTTTGTCCACCTGGGTTCTCTTCACGGAAATTGGCCTTTTAAGCTCTGTTCAAAGTCAGAGACGTGGCCACAGACACATCGCAGAGAGGCAGCTGAACACAATGACCACAGGGAACAAAGAAGCCGGATTCTCACTTCTCTCTACCTCGCTATTCTTGCAACCTACAAACGGTCTCTTCAGTATTCTCAAATCTGCCTTCCTTTTCAGAGTAATAATACCTGCCTGAACATGACCCTTATTGACATCAATGTGTGGCGGTCTTTACCACCCTCTTGAGGGCCTCCTTAATCTCCTGGTTCCTCAGACTATAGATCAGAGGGTTGAGCATGGGGATGAAGATGACATAGACCATGGACAGCACTTTGTTCTGCTCCATGGAGTGGCCAGAGCTGCGGTGCATGTACACCGAGAGCACTGTGCCATAGAACAGCGTCACAGCCGCCAGGTGGGAGGCACAGGTGCTGAAGGCCTTGGAGGAACGTTTGACTGATGATATTTTGAGGACGGCAGCCGCGGTGAAGCAATAGGATAAGAGGATAACAAGAAAAGAACCAAACCCAACAAAAACAGCAGACAGAAAGACAATCAATTGGCTGATGTAAGGGTCAGAGCAAGACAAAGTGATAATCTGAGGCATGTCACAGAAGAAATGTTGAATGATATTTGGCCCACAATAGTAGAGATGAAAGCAAGACACTGTTTGCGCTAAGCTGCTAAGGAAACCAGTACCAAAGACCCCAGCAACCATCTTCTGACAGAGGCCTGGCGCCATGATGGCTGAGTACTGCAGAGGCCTCCTGATGGCCACGTATCTGTCATAGGCCATGGCAGCCAGGAGGCTGCACTCGGACATCCCCATCCAGGCCAGGACAAAGTACTGAGTGGCACACGCAATGAGGGAGATCGTTTTTTCATCTCTGAAGAAGTCTGCAAGCATCCTGGGGCTGATGGAAGAAGAATAGCAGATATCTATGGATGACAGGAAGCTAAGAAAAAAGTACATAGGTGTGTGCAGGTGGGTATCCATCCTGATGAGGACGATGAGGCCCAGGTTCCAGGCCAGAGTCACAAGGTAGACCCCCAGGAAGCCAGGGAAGAGGCTGAGCTGCAGCTCCCTCCGGGCTGAGAGTCCCAGCAGCACGAATGTGGCCACAGAGCTGTGGCTTTTATTCCCATCCATAGCCGGCTGCCGAGAAACAGGTGACAGGGAAACGGTGTTACTCCTGAAAGCTAAAATGGAACACGACAGATTTTTCCAATAATGCATCTGACTGTATGTGCAACCCTACATCCTTAATGTTAATTTGCACCTTCCAGTCATCGTCCCTAATTGATGCCTTTTATTTATTTTTAATTCATTAAGTTTATTGGTACATTTTAGATACACATAATGGTCACCTTCATCATAGGGAATTTGTACCTGTCCATGACATATCTTGATTTTTCTTTTCTTCCCATTCCCTTCCTCTCCCTTTAACCCCTCTTCTCCTCCTTATTTACAAAAGCTTTGTTTCCATTTTTTTCTTCCTTTCTCTTTTTTTATTTTCCTTTCCTTTCCCGTGTTGAAAAATTTTCTTGGAGATATATTATCATTCTGCCTTGGGGAACAAAAGATGCTAAATGGGCATCATTTCTATGATCTCTCTTAAATCTTGTCTTAATCTCATATTTTCCTGTGTCAGAATGTGCAAATACATGGTGCTCTGATGATTGGACAAATTAGAGAAATAAAGTCACCTCTCTGTAAGGTGAAACAGGGCGACGCTGCTCAGGCGTGGCTGTTACTCAGTGTTTGACGAAGCCAGAATCATGCTGGGCTCACATGTGAAATGCGGATGCTGGAGTAAATGCCCTTTTAAATCTCCCGAGAACTAACACTGAGTTAGCCTGCAGCCGTAGAGTTTGTCAGTTCTGTAAGCTGCTTTCATAAAGCCTGGAAAACATGAGAATAACATGCTGAGATGATGGGAAGGCCCCTCCCACAAAGCAGCTTCAAGATCAGTGTGACAGACATCAGCAAAGCTCCTGAGAAGTTAGAGAAGACAAGATGGAAAGAACTTTCATATTCCCTTCTGTCTGTGTGCATGGTTCTCTTTGCTCAAGTCAGTTATGAATCAATTGATAATAATTCATGATCATCTTTGGGCCAGTGAGACTTTTCAAAAATCCTTTAGAAACTGTGGACCTTCCACCCAGCACACTGCCACCACTAACCACCTGTGTATACAGTTTTGCCGGAGTCTTGGTCCACCTCCCAATTGTCAGCTATTCCCGGGTTGACAGTTGTTCAACAAAGGAGCTTGGCTTAAACTAATGCAAGGGTTAGAACCCTCAGGCGATGACTTGGGGATTGGAAACTGGAGCATGAGAGGAAATCCTTTTCTCTTTTTCACTTTGAAGGCAGTCTGGGAAAGGCAAACCACTCAGTCTTCCACTCAGATGGTGACCAACCAAAAGAATATTTTTGTCAGGGTCCCTGTGCCCTCTCTTCCAGGTGCCATTGCATTCGTGCTCTCTAGGTAGTTAATAGGAACTCCCAAGCCATACACATTTTCACTCAGATGAACTCAAGCTAGAAAGAAAACCAAGGGAGGCTTGAAAGACTGAATATACCTATCAAATACTGTTTGAGAGTATCTAAGTGTGGAAGGATAACTCGTGGACACCTCCTTTGAAAAAGATTATTATGTTCACGGAATAAATTATGTCTATCAATGACAAATATGTGTCATAATTAGACATCTAAACTGTTCTTCTTCTCCTAATACCTTTTCCGGTCTCTTAGTTCTAAATATGAAGACAAAGAGAAAATATCCCTAAAGCATAAATGTATTCTCAGAGAAGTAAGGTCGAGGTGTTCTCTTCCCAAAATCATATCCATCACTATCCTGAGGGGGTCCTGTTGTGTCACTGAGACTCTGATCCTTGGGAGTCCCGGAAACAGTGTGACCAGCATTGTCCCTTACCCCGCCTCGAGTGTTATCTAGTACTCCCAACCCACACATTCCCATTAACACCCAGGCCTTAGACCACAGGATTCACCAGACCCCTCCTGGATAAACGCAGCCCACTCCACCATCCACCTAGGTTTTTGCTTTCTGGCCATATCTCTATTTGAGGAATTTATTTGCTTTCTCATTAGTTTTGCTGTAAAAAAAAAATGTGTTTTAAATTTTATCTAGTGTCCCTCATAGTTTCTGGGAAGGTATAACCTATCATTTTCCTGAAACATATCTACAACATTATTTTTATTAAAGTGTTGATTATTCCAGTTTATCACCAACCAATTTTTCTAAAATCTCCAGGTTCCCCAATTTTATTTATTGCTCTTACTATGATTAAGTTTGCCTTAAAAGCAAGGCACTATTAGTTAACATGTAAGTACACACTCTATTCCAGGTGATATTCTGGATCTTTTTATGTTTTAATTTGTCCAATAGCCCTATATATTCCTGTTTTCTCACTTTGTAGATAAGGAGACTCTGGGTCAGAGAAGTAAAAATCTCAAGGTTACACAACTCATGAAGGACATACCTCCCGTCTACAGGTCGATTCCAGGGACTCCAGCCCCAGAGCCAACTTCTAAAAGACTCCACTTCATTGCCTCATGAAATGAGTTCATTGCTATATCGATCTAACTTTTAACAACTATGGCATGCAAAGCACTCTTCTAGGTAGTTGGGACAAGGCAAAACCTCTCATAAGAACCTTATAGCCCAGCGAGATAAAAATGTGCTCATGAAGTCATAAGATAAACAAGAATTGATGTGAACCCTAAAAATGACAGAGAGAATTCTGCAGGTACCCAGCAGCTGAGGTCAGCCGGAAGTCAGAGACTAGAGAAGACTCCTGGGCGCTCTGTGGCAGAGTTTCTCACAAAAGGTCTCTAGAATGGCAGAGCCTGTTTCAGAGAAATGGTACAAATAGGGCAGGGACAACATACGTGGGCCTGTCCAAAATATGACCCCTGTGTCTCTTTACACAGATGCCCCCCAGGAAGAGAACAGAAGAGGAAGAGGCTGGCTGCTCACCCAGGAGGCGACATGCAGTGGAAGCTCCTTTATCCCCTTTGAAGAAGAACATGTGGTAAGACATAAAACATTTTGCAAGACCAGCCAGTGTAACTAAGGAAGACGGGCATCTCGGCATTCCAGTGGCCACCACTGTAAAATGTGTGCCACCAGATGCCCAAGAGAGAAAATTACCACATCAAATTCTGCACAGAGGACTGTACTAACCCAGGATGCTGCTGTTAACCTGAGGGACACCTTTTAATTGCCACTGTGTTTTCCCGGTCACCCCAGGTTTTACCATTTCTCATTAATCCTTATTTTCAGTCATCTCTCCCTTCATGAAGGATGTCCAAGCTTTCCTCTTTTGCTTCAGGTAAAGCTTCTCTCGGGATAAGGTTAACCTTGGTTCTTTCTCCTCCGCTTTCCTCATACCGAACTTGGTATAATAATAATACAGTCTTTCTCCCCAACCTGACCTCCATTTGACCTTGATTCACAAGTGAGGAAAGACATTGAACAATGACATGACAAAGTGTCCCTTCTGAAATGCTCCTTCATCATCAGTCTTCCTAATATTTACTTAGTTAAGGCTGGAAAAGTTCAACATGCTTCAAACAAAGGTGACTAAGAAAACCCGCAAAACTTTGTCTTTCAGGAGCAATGCAAACAGGATTGGTCCTAGGGGACAGTGTTACAGCTTCTCTTTTATTTCTTTCCTTTCATTTTCTTTTCCTAACAATCTCAGCTAGCATTGTAATCATTTACAAGTCCCTCACAGTTGGCTGTGGTAACCCTGTAGTCCAAGCACTCTGCAGACAGAAGCAGGGGGATCACTTGAGCCCAGGAGACCTACACCAGCCTGGGCAAAACAACAAGACCCCATCTTGGAAATAAAGAAAAGCCTCTCACTGCTGTCCCTGCAAATTGATACATAACACAAAAAACTATACACGATAATAGGGCACCATGCAATATTTCAATACACTGTGCATTGTACAATGTTTAAATCAGGTCAGACGTATTTAGCTCCTCAAACACTTGTCATTTTTTTATGATGAAAACTTTCTTCTAGCTCTTTGAAATGTACTGCGCTCCATGTCTGCGCTGTATTCTTGCCCTACTGTGCCTAAACAACTTTGAGCAAAAAGAACAAAGAACAGGCTTTGTATTACCCGACCCCAAACACGCTCCCCTTCCTCAACAGCTCGGAGCGTTCACCCCGGCTACCCCGGGTCCACCTGGCTCAGGTGTCGCACACTCCACCGAGTCCTCTATGAGCTGCTCAAATTTAACTTTGGAAATGGAACAGACCAGGTAGGAGGAACTCCTCCCAAGACGACCCCACCATCTCCCTTCGCGGTCTGTGTTCCCTCACTCTAAACATCGATTACATTCTTCGGGGGTTCCCAGCCTCGCACCCACCCGGTCCCTGCTGAAGTGCTTGGACGCCACCTGCACGCGTCGCTCGCACTTCCACAGACCTGCTCTTCACACCAAACGCGCAGCCGCAACGCGGCCCGATGAACCTTTGAGAAAGAGACAGGGCCGTTGCAGACCTGTGCAATTCTGCGGGTCCTGCTGCAGTCTGGGGAACCCACCCGAGCTCTGAGGAAGGCCCTCTCCTCTGATCCAGCTCTGGCCCTGCCTTCCGGGAGGGAGCGCCCTCTTCATCACTGCTCCGAGGTGAGCACGCGCTTGCTGTTGGCAATGTTTGACTCGCTCCGCTCGGCCTCCCGCAGAAGGGACCCAGCCGGCGGGGAAGAGGGCCTGAAGTGCTCAGGAGCTTTCTCAGTCATCCCTAAGAAGGCGGTGAGAGCATGACTTTCCACGAAGAAAGAGCAATTAACGCCGCGAGCTGTAAATGACCTCTCTCGGGTAATAGAGCAGAGACCAACTCTAGGAATTGGTCCCTGGCTCAGGCCCCAAGGTCTCCCTGGAGGGCCTCAATACTGTGGGGAATTTTAGTACCAAGGGTCCTTTCTTTCATCCAGAAGGAACCATGGGCTGAGGAGAGGTTACCTCCGCCCTGTCATCGCCACATGGACAGTGTCACCTCAGCACAGGGACAACCGTGACAGACTTCTGCTGGGCGTGAGCACCACGGTAGGGATGCTCACCGCTGCGGGCCAGACTTCCCAGAACGTGGCTTCTTACCTCTGTACTTACTGTGGACCAATTGTCCTCTTCTGTTCTCTTTGTTTCGTTTTCTTTTGTTTACTTTTAAATGACACTCCATGGATAGGCCACATTCAGAGACATCACAGAGATGCGCAGTGAGAAATAAGAGACACAGAGCCCTCCCTTCTTGGTCCCCCAGAAAACATTTGTATACTCCTCAGAGGGAAAGGGACTACGGATTCCAGGCAACAACAAAAAAGTAAATGTATGGGCACTGATTTTTTTTGGTACCGGGGAGCAACTCAGGACCTTGCGCTTGCGAGGCAGGTGACGGAACCACTGAGCTAAACCCCCAGCCCATGGGCCACTGACTTTTTCTAAGTATCAATATGATAAATATCAATTATATATAACTTTAAAAATCAAGCCATTTTAATGTTTATAATAAAGAATCCTAGTGCCATCCTCATATACTCCAAATATAGCACCTGTTTTATTGTCTTCAATTTAAATTCCTTAATTTAAAATTATGGGACTTTGGGGACTTTATTTTTTACTTATTTGTATGCTCCCAAGGTTGGCTTTTTGTCTTCTGAGTTCCTCTTCTTTCCTTGTCCCTTCTTTTTGAGGAACCCTCCCCTATGGTCTGTGCTTGCAATTTCACACTGCAGAGTGAGGCATTAGGAAGATCCGAGCTCAAGGCCTCTATCAAATAACCCTATGGCAGCCCTATCACAACAAAGCACAACAGAAGAACTGAGTGCTACATACTGTGCTCCTAAAATATCTTATAAAACACTCTGCATGTAATTGTTGTATAAGTTATAGTGAAGATATTCCACATTGTACATAAATAGGCAAACATTACCTACCTTGCATAGTCATGAAAAAGTTTCAATAGGCAAAGGAAAATAAATGTAATATTAAAATTTTTTATATAAACTAGATATACAGGATACAAAATCAATATTTAAAAATAGCTTTTCTACATAACCAATAATGAGCTGAGAAATCGGGAAGATACTTCCATTCACAATAACTTCATTAAAAAACAATAAAATACCTAGGGATCAATCTAACCAAGAAAGTAAAAGCCCTCTTCAATGAAAATTTTTAAAATGAAGAAAAAAACTGAGGAAGACATTAGACGATAAAAGGCCTTCATATATTGGCAGAATTAATATTGTTTAAGTGGTCATATTACTGAAAGCAATCTATAGATTCAGTGAAATCCCCATCAGAATTTCAATGGCATTCTTTAGCTCAGTAGTTTCGCCACCTGCTGCGCAAGCACAAGGACCTGAGTTCGATCCCTGGTACCAAAAATAAATAAATAAATGAAAAACAATTCTAAAATTCATGTGGAAACAGAAAAGACGCAGAATATCCAAAGCAATCCTAGGCTAAAAGAACAAACCTGGAACCATCACAATACCCAATCTCAAATTATACTAAAAGTCATAGTAACAAAAACAGCATGATACAGGCATAAAAATAGACACATAGACCAGTGGAACAGAATAGAGAACACACTGACATAGCCTTGCAACTACAGCCGTCTGATTCTTGACAAAAGCATATGTTGGAGAAAAGACAGCTTCTGTAACAAACAGTGCCAGCAAAGCAGGATATCCACTTGTGAGAGATGGAAGCTAGATATCACTCCCATGGTGTGCAAAAAAATCAATTCAAGATAAATCAAAGACTAAGTATGAGACCCAAAACTGTGAACATGCTGTAAGAAAACAGTGGAAACACTTGAAGCCATAGGCACAGGCAAAGTCTTCTTTAACAGGACTCCAACAGCAAGAATCAACAAATGGGACATCAAAAAAAATATTTTTGTGTGGTACCAGGGATCGAACTCAGGATCTTTCGTTTGCCAGGCAGGTGCGGAGCCACTGAGCTATATCGGTGGCCCAGGATATCAATTTTACAAGTTTCTGCACCACAAGGGAAGCAATGAATAGAGATAGCCAACATAACAGGAGAAAATCTTCACCAGCTACTCTTCTGACCGAGGATTAATGTCTAGAATGTATAAAGAACTCAAACAACTTACCACCAAAACTTCAAAGAGCTCAATCAATTAATGGGCAAATGAATTGAACAGATAGATACTTGTCAAAAGAAGTACAAATGGCCACTAGGTATATGAAAAAATGTTCAACATCTTCAGCCATCTGAGAAATGCAAATCAAAAATACACTGCATGCACCCTAATGTAAACTATGAACTTTGGGTGATAATCACGTTCCAATAGAGATTTAACAACAGTGACAAAAGTGACGCCTTAGTAGGCGGAGATGGATAGCATGGAGAGCAAGGCATGTGTGGCACGGGAGTGCTTGGGAAATCTCTCTACCTTCAGGCTGAAACCTGCTCTTAAAAATAATGTCTCCTTTTATATCATTGGAGGAAAGATAGCCTCTTTAATAAATGGTGTTGGAAAAACTGGATTGCAACCTGCCAAAGATTAAAACTAGACCCATACCTATCACTGTGCACTGAACTAAGATCGAAGTGGATTAAAGATCTAAATATTATGACAGAAACACTGAACTTGCTGGAAGATAAGTTAGGTAGAACTCTTGAAGATATTGGCATAGGAAAAGACTTTATGAACAAAACCTCAGTAGCACGGGAACTTGCATAAAAAATCAACAACTGGGATCTCATCTTATTAAAAAGCTTCTGCACTGCAAAAGAAACCACCAACAGAGCTAACAAACAACCTACAATATGGGAAAAAAATTTTGGCAGCTGTACCTCAGACAAAAGACTACTATCTAGAATATATAAAGAACTGAAAAAAATCAGACCCGCCAAATTCAAAGACCCAATTCACAAATGGGCATCTGAAATGAACAGACATTTCTCAGGCAAAGAAGTAAAAGCAGCAAACAAATATATGAAAAAATGTTCAGCATCACTGGTCATTCAAGAGATGCTGATGAAAACAACACTGAGATTCTGCCTCACCCCACAAAGAATGGCTGCTATCAAGAAATCAACCAATAACAAATGCTGGTGGGGGTGTGGGGAGAAAGGAACCCTTTTCCATTGTTGGTGGGAGTGCAGACTGGTGCAACCACTGTGGAAATCAGTGTGGAGATACCTCAAAGAACTAGGACTACAGGTCCCATTTGACCCAGCTATTCCCCTGCTGGGGATCTTCCCAAAAGAATTAAAAGAATCATACCACAGCGATATATGTGCACCCATGTTTATAGCAGCACAGTTTGTAATAGCAAAAGCTTGGAAGCAGCCCAAGTGCCCATCAACTGGAAACTGGATAAGGAAGATGTGGGTTTTTTATAAAATGGAGTACTACTCAGCCATAAAGAACGGAAAACTAGAGACATTTATAGCTAAATGGATGCATATCGAGGCCATACTATTAAGTGAAATAAATAGGACACATATGTAAATACTGAATAGTATCTCTAGTGTGAGAAACTGATGGTGTAAACAAGGGTTAAAATGATTAAAATGAATATTTGATAATTTGAAGTAGGTAAAAAGGTTCAAAGACAAAAGGGTGAAGGGAGGGGAAGGGGAAAGGAAAGGAGGGAAAGGAAAAACTATGAGAAAAGAAAAAAATGGAAATGAAATCTATGTAAATAGGGAAGGGTGGAGGGAGTGAAGGGCGCACAGGGAATGGGGAAAAAATAAGAACCAAGATACATCATGTACAGGTACGAGCACCAATGATAAATCTAAACGTATTGTATACCTAAAATGTACCAATAAAAGAACTTAAGAAAAAAAAGCAACATCTCCTTTTGAAAAACAAAATCTGAAGTGTGGGTTTCATGGCCTGGGGCTGTCCCCTGATGGGCTTCTACTAGGGTATCTGGGCAGAACTTCACAGCTGCTCTACTGGATCCTTGCTGTAAGCATTTCCAGTTATTTTCTCTACATGCAAATGAATTGTGCAGTCTCCTATTTAGGGTACACCAACCCAGCTAGGAGTGTCTAAGAGCAGATGAAGTGGGTGCGTGGAGAAGGGAGAAGCTCAAGCCCTTCACTGTGTGGATGTGACCCCACCCCTCTGTTTTCAGCTTTCTCTCTTAGATGTGTCTGAGGGCCCTCCACCCAGAATCCATGGTCTGTTTCCTAGAGAATAAATCTCCAGACTTCATCCAGAGGGTGAAGGGGTGACGGGGGAGATTCCTCCCATCCTTCCCTGAACCCCACTAGATGATGCACGGAGAGGAACAGGCTGCTCTAGGAATTGAGCTGTTTCTTAATATACCGTATTCTTTACTAAACCACCAGCTCTTCAATTCCTGATCTTCCCAGGGGTGGAGCAGTGGGGATCATCTTGCTTCTCCCTGGCTTTTCCTCTGTGTAGCAGACGTCCTTGCCCAGTACTAGCAGGCTGTGAGTGGCACATGCTTCTTGCTTTCCCTAATTCGGCTGTACTGTTTCATATCAGGAGTCAGACGAAGCCCTGCGTGACTCCCATGGGCTGTCAGCTAGCAGAGTTGGGCTAGCATTGCTCCTTTGCTAATGGCTGTCACCGAGGCCCAAGTCCTGGCCTGTGAAGTGCCAGGGCCCTGCTGAGTTATGTCCAGCTGAGGTCAGTGTGACCCCAATTAAAATCCTCTCCCCTGAATTATGGCTTCTCACTGACCTGATGGGTTGTGTGCTAATTGCACCTGGTACAAGTTCCCATTTCTTCTATCCTAGCAAGATAAGCAGTGCCTACTCCCTGACAGCCCTGCCTGGCGCCATCATGCCAGGTGAGGGGCGGTGTCTCATTAGATGCCTTCAAAGCTCCCCGGCTCCTATTCCTTCTGCAATCGTATCCAATAAACACTGGATGCGCTTGGGGGCCTTTGACTTTGCTGCCATCAGCAGCACTGACCAGGACCCAGGACTCAGTTTCACTCTAAGTCTTGTTCCACCTGTTCTTTAACCTTCGCCAGTGCTGTGGTGGCTCACAGGAGGCTGGGACCTACTGCAGGGGTCTCTAGCAATGTCCATTCCGCCTGACCCTCACGTCTCTGCACACTATCCAGGGCAGCTTCCAGACTGACTGACTCTGAGGTGGTTACATCATATACATTTGATTTCCAGCTTCCAACTTTGGTTGTCATTTCTCCTGTTCTTCATATCTTGGTGGCTTCCTTTTTCTTTAGTGCATATTAATGATACAGAACGATGATATTCATTGTGACATTTTCATACTTGTGTAACATACATTAATCACATCTACCCCTATTACACTCCCCTCCCTTCCCCTTCCACCAGTGCCCTTTGGAGTTCTTCTACTTTCATGTCATATTCATTATTCAGCCATAATTGGACAGAGCTGGAGATCATCATTCAGGCAGACCTAGAAATGCAAGTATCACATATTTTATTTCTAGAAACTTTGATTGTCATTTTAGGTGGGTTTTAGAAGTCAAGACAACTATATGGCTTCAGCTCACACATATACTACCCAAATATTACAACAATATTTTGAAGTTTTAAACCATTTCATACATTTACTAGAAATAAGTGACTGTATACTCTTGCTTATTTTATTGTCCCCAACACTCAGATAATGTAATTTTTAAATTATTTTATTATTTGTTTTTACAAACATTTCATTCCCTAGGAAAATTCTCTGAATTTCCCATTTTTACCCTTGAAATGGAACTTTTTGTTTATATGTTTATACTTTTTTTTTTTGGTACTGGGTATCAAACTCTTAACACATGCAAGGCAGGCATGGGTGCCACTAAGCTAAATCCCCAGCCCATGTTTGTATGTTTATATACTCATACTTTTAATTACATACACTTCATCCTGGTTCTCTATTTATCACCTCACTTCATAAAAATTAGCTTGTACTTTCTGTCTTACTAATTTTCATAGACTGCTGTTTACTTGCCAATATATCTTAATGTCCTTAAGGCCTTATTCCTGAATAATAAATATGGACAGACTTGCACAAGTATTTAAAGTGAGAATATCATATTTTGATATGAGAAAATCATATTTTGCTTTTATTCCAACATTATGATGAAACTTTAAAAAACTAAATTGCAATCTGTCGGAGTTGACTAAAAAACTGAGAAATTCTGTATCCTAAACAATCAAAAATAACTTTATTTACATACTTTAATTGATCTGAAAGACAAGCCGTACTGATTCACAATTTTAATTAATTTCTCAATTAGAAGACAACTCTTTTGAGACACAAAAGGATATAAGTTACCATCCAACACAGCCTAAGAATTTGTCATGATAACCATTATTTCCCTCGCAGCTCAACTGAAAACTTAACTTCCCATGAATTATTCATTTTCTTTTTGTTAAGCACTCCCGGGAACTTTGCTGAGCACAAGTTGCATGATAATTTGGATTTAATGTGAACTGAAATACTAATATTTATATTAAACCACTAAGGCCATTGACTCACTCAACAAATGCTGCTTACGTGCGTAGGGTGTACCTGGTACTGGGCAGTGCCTAGGTGCTGAAAGCCTAGTTGCCTGTGGTAGAAGCCAAGGTAACTGAGAGTGTGCTTTGAAACCATCTCCACCCCCACCCCCCTCTTTGGAACCCAAACTGACAGGAAAGTGACTGACGAAAACAAATTTCCTCTCCATCCTACTCCAAAATCCATTAAGAATTCCTGCAAGAGAAAAGTTACCTTTGAAGATACAGGAAGGACCTTATCAAACTCAGCTCTAGGGTCACAAGCTGTATCACTCAGCATTTGGTTGCTACAATGCCATGCCTGAGGCAATTACATCATAAAGAGAAAGATCATCTTTGGCTCGTGGTTCTGGGGCCACTAGTCCAAGACTAGGCAGCCCCTATCTTGAGCATCTATTGGGAGCACAGAGAGCAGTGTCAGGGAGTGCATAGAGGGGCAAACGGGCATTAGCCAGGAAGCAGAGACTGAGAGATAGGGCTCCCACAGTCCCCTTCCAAGGCATGCCATCAGTGGCCTCAGGACCTTCAACTTGGCTCACTTCCTTGAAAATTCCACCGCCTACCAGTTTTATCCTGCCCTCTTATGACCCAGCCTTTAATACATAAACATTCAGGTACATTTATTCAAAGTACAGAACATGCTGAGTCCCAAAAGAAAGAAAAAAGGCTAAGGATGGATATGTTGATCCACTTGATTCATCATTCCACTTTATATATATATATTAAAACATCACCTTATAACCCATAATATTGTATTGGTCAGCTTTTCAGATGCTGAGGGAAAATACCCACAGTGTAAGAGGGAGAGGTTTATTTCAGCTCACTGTTTCAGAGGGTTCAGTCCATGGCCATCTGGCTGCAAAGCACAAACATCATGGCAGACTGCGATGGTGGAGCAAAGCTGCTCGCATCATGGTGGCCAGGAAGCAGAGCAGAGGAGAAGAGCTCCAGAGAAGAAGGAACGTGACCAGACAGCGTCCCCAAAGTCACTCCCATGACCTACCCAGACACACCTGGATGTGTGCTTTGCTAGTCTGTGGATCACTCAAGCCAAGCAAATTGGTAATGAAGCTTAACACATTTGAGTTATACACATACGTGTAATTGTGATCTATTGATTAAAAAATCATTTAAAACATAATGGTGAGTCATACTAAATTATAATTACAATACTGAACTCTTTTTTTTTTTAACTGAACTCTTTATAAAGGTGCTTACGTGGCTAAGCAGGAAAATTTCATGCCTGATTTTCCATTGGAAAATTACCAAGAATAGCAGACGTGATGAAAAATGATTCCAGAACCTTCCAAGAACTGAAAACCACAACTCCAAAAGTGGTGCATAGACAAGAAGTGAAAACCTGCTTTGCCCTCTGGTAAAAACAGACACTGAAAAAGGTAGCATTGATGCAGATAATTCTGAGCACACAGCTGATTATCAGCACTGTCTCAGGACACAGGAAATGAGGAGGGGGGAGGGGCAAGGCTGCTGCAGGGCTTTTGAGAACCTGCCTCTTCTTGCTGCCCAGTGGACGCTCAGCCCAGATGGGGTCTCGCTGGCAACCATATTGCAGGCTGAGGTCAGGTTGAGGGCTGAGATGTTTCTGCCAAGCTTCTTCCTTGACTCACAGAAAATGAACTGAAATTCAATGTATGTCTGATTTATGAATGTCTTCTTTTATGTAGATCATGTTTGCTCCTTGAGGATTTCTTAAGATGCAAACAACCCAGTCTCCTTTTTCATAAAAAAGAGGTTCTATTAGAACAAACAAAAACATGCCTTACCAAATCAAAATGATAGTCTATGCACTCCAAATAGTCTGTGTATTCTGACAGCGAAGTCCTGCTTGACATCAGAGTTCTATTTCAAAATTTGGCCACCCTCTTATTTCTGGAACGTGGTCTTACCAAAGTCTGTAATCTGTCTCTCTTTCAACTAGATAGCGCCAACCATTTTGCCCCTGGCAACTCTGACTGGAGACGCTGCCACATTCAGCTTGTAAAAGTTCCAAGCCACAGTTGCAAGGGCCTGCTCTGGCTCTTTGCTTGTATTAAAGAGTGGTCCATATGCAGTACTGCACACAGCAGGTCTTGGCCAGCATTAGAAGGGGAGTGAGGAGTATGAAAAAAGGAGAACAGGATAAAAGCAGTGAAGTTCACCTATACAGTTAGCTTATCACCAGGGAAAGGAGACATCAAGGATTCGGGAAAATGGTCAAGCAAGCTGATGGGGAAGTGCTAGGGCACAGGGTATGTCTCTTTATGTGCAGGACAGTCATGTCATCTGTGCTGTTTTAGGACAGGGAGATCCACTCGATTATCTGAACACAGGTAAGTGAAATCCCAGTGATTCTTCATCTGTGTGGATGATCACAAAAATAAGCAAATTCTGCCTTTGTCTAGTTCTAAAAGTAGGAAGAACAAAAAGAATAAAAGTGTCAAAATGAAAAGGGGCAGAGGGTGGAGCCCAGTGATAGAGCAGTTGGTTAGCATGCTTGGGGCTCTGGGTTCAGTCCCCAGTATAACCAAAAGAGCCTGGAAGGATAAGACTATTAACCTGTAGAGAAAAGTTTGAAAATATCAAAGAGCCTATCTAATGCATCAGAAAATACTTCATGAGTGTTTCTTTTTTTACAAATGTTTCTATTCATATACAAATGAGAGAATGTTGCTTGTACATAGGGACAAAAATCAGGGGTCCCTAAAAACTCTAAAATCAGCCTATAATGCTAAATAAAATACATGACAGAGGTGACTTAGGAAAAAAAATTCTTTGACCAAAGAAGGAAAAACTGTCAATTCATCAACTTATAAATAGTCTATTGATTGGAAGGGAGGAGGGTCATCGTGGTAGGGAGCAGAAGGAACACTTGGAGAGGAAAATGAGTGCCAGGCCCAGGGCTCCAGCCTGGCGAGGCCCTGAGGAGGGCGCACTGGGCCCTGATACACATCTTCCACTCTTTGATTCCTCCGTCCCAAATAGATTTCACGCTGCAATTTGTCTTTCTGCGTAGTTTCCTCACCAGATGGAGGCTTGTGTCCCTGCACAAGTACAATCTTGGCAGCTTTCCCGTCACCGAGAGCTGGAAGTGGCATCTGGCTTGTGCAGCAAGCTTCTCTGAACTCGGATGACTTCCACCCATCTGGGTATTTGTGGAGGTTTCAAAAGTGGATGCCACACCCTGGATGGTGGCCACTTACTAAATTGCCTTTTCCGTTAGCAGCCCTCCCTGGAAACAGTTGAGCCTTGTCCTATTTTAAATAGCTATAAAATGCCAGATTCCTATAGTGCCCAAAATATTCTGTTTAATGTGTATCCGTTTATATGCCTCATAATAAATACACTTGTTTGGGAAGTCTTATTTAACATGTGGCTTACTGTGAACCTCACATTATTTTTGCCTTATCTCAGTCTTGCAACCAATCTACAGCTTATGCAGAAGAATTAATAATTATCAATGAGCCTTACTTTATCCTTCACAGTTGGGCTAACACAAAAGAACTTCGTATATTCTCAGTGAAGAGAGAAATTTGCCATTACTGATAAATATGTATGGAACCAAACATATTTTTACAAAGATTTTGAAAGCAAAATCTGTGTTCATAAAAATATTTTAGAGATAATAATCAGTTACAACCCCACGTAAATCCAAAGCATGAGGCATTTTAAATTGATGGATTGATTATATTGTTGCTATGTTCTTTCAGTGACTTGTGGCACTAGGAGAATTTAAGATTAGCTAGCATTTTGAAAACTGGTAAATTGAAGGTAGGAACTCAGTGGACTGGAGTGAGACAAAGAAAAGTAGAAGAAAATGGCTATAAGGATAAGGAGGTGTCCAGGTAGCCGATGTAGCTTGAACAATTGTAACATTTCCCTGTGCGGCCACCTCTGTGAACCTGAGCTCTTTATCATTCCCCGAGGACTGCATGAGGGGCAGGAGACACTGCAGAGATGAGCGGACGGGTATGAGCATCACTAGCCTGATATGTCCCGATTGGAGAGGACGTTCCAAAGTTATTGCTTCTTCTCAGCACATTACATTGGGTTTTTCTTGATTTATACAGAATTGACTAGTAATATTGACTAACTAACAATGTATGCTAACATTTCCTAAGTGTTACCATATTCCAGGCGCTGGACTAAATAAGCATGCTTATTCTCACTTAATTGTTGTATCATTTCCATGAGGTAGAAACAATGATTATCCTCATTTTACAGATAAGGAGAATTGAACCTGTAAGAAACATGCATAAGGCCCCATACCTAAATGACGGCAGGGATGAGATTAATAATCACAAGTCAGATGTCTTAAGAATCAACTCTTAGCCATTCTGCTACTCTCTCCCGAGGCCTTCTTTACAGTGTGTCAAAAGCTGTTTCAAAGGTCACATTTTCTACCAAACTGAGGAAATGTTTTCTATTTCTTCAGCTCAGATAGTGATAAATAATTAGGCCATAATAACAGCACTTCTTCAACTTTACTCCAGGCATGTTCTAAGAGTTTCTGTGCACTGAACCACTTCATTCTTCACGTTGAGGCTAAGAGGTAATTACCATTAATATTCTTCTTTTCCAGAAGGGGAATTGAGGTACGCAGAGTCCAATTACCTTGTTGAAGGACACACGGGTGGATGTTATTTCCTTACTTAGCTATGGGTTCCCAAGGGAGGCCGCTGGTGTAAACCTTTATTCCAGTTCTTTATGGTCAGTTCAGTTCAAGGATACGTAACATGCTTTGAGAAAATGTGGAGGAAAAACATCACTCTTTTTGTTCCCTTGTCTAAGTTCTCATCTAGAACTTATCACAAACCTGATAAAAACAGACCCTTTCACCCTGAGTGAGGGTGTGCTCCTCTTTAGAAATTTGGAATCCAGTTCAAAAGCTGGTACTTTGGGCTTAAACAAAGAAATGTCTTGGTTTACTTAAATAAATTAAAATGAATACTTTCTGCATGCATGATGGAATTCACCAAGAGGAGGCCCCGTTTGTTCAATCAGGCTCAATTCAGCGCTCTTAATTAATGCATCTAAAGAGCATTAATACACTCCCATCAGTCATGGTGGCTCACTATAGCCATGATTCTCAGACATCAGCAGGCATCTTCCTTCTGGTCTTCGTATGATCTAAGGGAAGCATCTGAGAATCTCTAAGGGAAAAAGGTTCAAGTTATTATCCCCTAAAGCAGCATAAGACTCCTCACCACCAATGCTGGGCTAACCTTGTTTCAATGACTTCCTACTACAGACACAAACTCTGTTTTGTTGTACCAGGGTTTTGGTTTTTTTTTTTGCCACGGAGAAGGTTTCTGATAAGTGGTACATTTAACATCTCCATCTATGTAATATTATTTAGTCTAGAAACCAATAATGGTCAAATTGTTTTCAAATAGCCAAGACATAAACTGGACAGCAGAGTCTTAGAAAGGAGAAACACAAATCATCGTGCAGATCAGCGAGTCCAAAACTACATATATATCGGCACCACTGGCCCAGCTCATGACTTCACATAATCGTGAGCCCATGAGAAAGCAGAGGGTCCCTTTCCACAGCTTTCCTCAGTGCATTTTAAATCTCCTTATTGCTGAGACTGTAGATGACGGGGTTCAGCATGGGGATCAGCGTAGAACACATACAACACTTTGTCTCTGTTCAGGGAGTAGCTGGAGCTGGGGCTCATGTGCATGAAGAGACCCGAACTGTAGAAGAGGGTCACAGCAGTCAGGTGAGAGGCACAGGTGCTGAAGGCCTTGGTCCTACCCCTGGCTGAGCTGATTCTCAGGACAGCAGCAACAATGCACCCATAAGAGATGAGGGCCACGAGGACAGCGACCACGCCAACAGCAGCACCCACAACGAAGGTCATCACCTGGCTGGTGAAGGTGTCCGAGCAGGACAGAGCCAAGACCGGAGGCAGGTCACAGAAGAAGTGGTTGATCGTGTTGGGCCCACAGAAATCGTGCCGATAGACAGGGTACGTTTCGATCAGAGCGCTAAGGAAGCCTCCCGCCTAGGTGCCACTCGCCATCTTTAAACATAGCGCGTGGGAGATGAGGGCCATGTAGAGCAGCGGGCTGCAGATGGCGGCGTACCGGTCATAGGCCATGGCTGCCAAGAGGAAGCACTCGGTCAGGCCCACCCAGCAGAAAACGAAGTACTGTGTGGCACAGCCCATGAAGGAGATGGTTTTCTGCTCAGCCAGGAGGTCAGAGAGCATCTTGGGGCTGTGGAGGACACAGGACATAGCAGATGTCCAGGAGGGACAGGTTACTGAGGAAGAAGTACACGGGGGTGTGCAGGTGGGAGTCCACCCTGATGAGACTCAGGTTCCAGGTGAAGGTCAGGAGGTAGATTCCCAGAAATAACCCAGAAAGGAAAATCTTCATGTGAGGGTGAGGGTGATCTGAAAACCCCAGGAGGATAAACTTTGTCACCACTGTGTTGTTCCTCACCACTGTCATAGGGTTGCTTCCTGCCTAGAAGAACAAAGCACCGTGGGCAGTTGGATTGTGTCTGTCATTTTGAGAACAGAATCCTCCTGGAAGTTCAGCTAACACCACCTACAATTCCAGCCACTTTCTAGGCAGCACCTCAAAGAAAGCCACCCTAAAATGACCTCTTGGCACTTTTAAGTCTGCGGGTTGTGCACACCGGTGAGATTTCTTTGGTGGAGTCAGAAGTGACTGGGAGTTGGAAACCTGTGCCTTCAGCTCTATTTTGCCTTGATAAGGGCTGCTGAAAGCCGCTTCTCAACTATAAAATGAGGTGCTTGAGTAGATCCATTCTAAGGTCCCTGTGGAATTGAATTTGATACGGATTTTTCAGACTTTCTGAATTAAAAATATAAATCATATTAAGATAGAAACAAAAGTAGGTATTGCTGTGCTTCATAAATCTTTAATATAAGAACTTAAGGTAAAGGAAATAAGAATAATGGGTTATCATTTTTGACATAATTCAACTTAGGGAAAGAAATCCAAACAGCCTACCAATGCAGTCTGCTAAATTGGGAAACTGAGAAAAAATTGTATGTTATATTTATGTTTATGTACATGCTTAAGACTAGAAAAAGTTTGTAAATTTTTACCTAGAAAGGTAAAATTTTAACCCAATCTACGTGATTGGAATAGAAGGGCTATAAAGAAGACTTTCAGGGCCAGGGCTTTAGCTCAGTGGTTCCAGTGCCTCCTTGCAAGCGCAAGGTCCTGAGTTCGATCCCTGGTACCAAAAAAAAGAGAAGCCTTTCACAATGAACTGAAACCAGCCAAACCATGATGTTCAAGAAGTAGTAGAAATTAATATTTACTAGACAATAAAAGCTAAGGAAGAGAAAATTTGTTAGAGATTTAAAGACAATAATTTGCAAAGAACAACTCTGATGACCAGATGAGATGACTCTGGAAACAGGAGGTAAGCCCATACAAAGCTAGGAATTAAGAAAGACAGACCGGGCATGAAGTACCATCAAACTGCCAAAAGATAAGTGGGTATAAAGAGGCAGAAGTGCCCTGGGGAAGATCCACTGGTGAGATTAAAATGTTGATATTTTGTCATTTATGTGGAATCTGACTGGCCGGGTATGCTTGTCACTGTGACTTTCCAGTTGCGTCCTCTGGTCCCTCATTGTACTACCAGCTGCTTCTAGCTTTGTGTATTCTAAACATTGCAAACCTCCCTCCAAGTCTCTGATTGAGCTTCGAAATCAAGAAGAGCCAAGACTACGCTTCACGGTGGCATCAATATATTTCTATCAAAAAAGGAATAAGATGAGTTTGGTGTCCTTATCTTAATGAAATCTTCCCAACAGAATGTGCCACTTGAGGCAGGGAGTCTCATCCATTCTGTTTCTGTCTGAATCCCTACAGTCGTGCTGGGGACACGAGCACCCAGTAAATATGTGTTGAACGAATGCTTTCTTTGCTGCTTATCTTCTGAGTTCAGCAAAATGTCTGGCTTATAAGGTATTATAATATTTGGTCTATTGTTACAATATAAAGTATATACTAAGATATAATCACGAACAATATTAACAATCTAATCATAAATACGTATTCAGCATTTACTGGGTAACAGGCACTATCTGAAGGGCTCCATTTACACAAATCCCTATATTTATCCCCACAGCCTCAGGAACTGGTAGTGATACTCTGTCCCTGGCACAGATAAAAGGTGGAATTGGCTGCAATTTTATAGTTGTTGTTTTCTGGATAAAAGGGGTGGGGGTGAGTTGGACTTGCTGACTTACTATCGGCGGAAGTGTCCTGGGATCTTGTGCCACAAGAGAAAATTACCGGTTGCTCTGCTCCCATAACATCTTCTGCAGACTTCAGGTTTTCTGCCTTTTCTCCTGCTCTATGCCTGGTTTCTGGTTCCATCGACTGTTTTTTAGACCCTGGCCTCAGGTAAATAGCAACACCGCCTCCGGAATCCCTGCCCCTTTGTTACCAAGTCTGGGGGTTCCTTGTGGCAATGGGCAGAGGGAGCCACACTCTACCCTCCCCTTCCCCTCCCCGCTCCCCTCCCGGTCCAGTCCAGTGTGAAAGCCCAGCAATCATCACAGCTACACATTCTGAGCACTCACTGTCCTCTGGAATAATCGTGGGAAGGGCCAACCCCCCAACATCAGAGCCGTCTTTCCAGACCCCTGCCTGGGGACCTCAAAAGGTTGGGATAATTAACTACAAGGTGAAAAGAAATCCTTAGCCCAGCGCCTGCCGAACAGAAATCCCTCAGTGAATGGAAACTAATAACACCCTTAACTCTGTCTCTCGGGTCATGGCCAAGAAGGGTCTGTCCTTCCTACCCGACTTTTCCTGTGACTTGCGTGGTGCTGAAAGTGACTCACCGTCTCTTTAAGGTCTGGGAGCCCCTCACAGCGCTGTCCCTGCCTGGAAGCATCACTGTGGACAGTACAGTGAGCCCCTCAGAGCCAGAGCATGTTGAGCTTGCTTTCCAAGGGCCCTGGTGCTCTGCAAGCCTGAGATGTCAAGATTTTGATTTTCTGGTTCTTGAAGTGTTTTCTTCAGATATAAATTTTCCAACAACAACAAAAAAGAGAGTTAACTTGTGTCATGGAAATCAAGTTAGCAGTCCTTAGTCTGAAAATAAATAAATAAATAAATGACAGCAACGGCTTGTGTTTGAAGGAATACAATTGCTGAGACCCTTGCTGTAAAAGGTAATAGGTTTAATTTAGGGACAGAAATTTAATAACTGAGACCACAGAGAGAAAAAGAGGTCAGTGACTCCCAAAATCAACTGGGACCATGAACCAGCAGAGAAGCTTTTAATTGAGAGAAGCATAAAGTGGCCCAGGAGACACTGGGCTAAGAGTCAAGCCAACCACCTATGAAAGAATTTTAATACTCGGTTCAATTAAGATCTGGGAAATTTAAAAGTTAACCCATAATTATGATCTAGCAATAGATTTCATCCACTGAAAGATTTCATCCACAATAGATTTCATGCCAACTCTGACTACAGTGATAATGACTACATAAAATAAGATGGAGCTCTTTGAAAGTATATTTTTATTAGTGGAAATATCTTAAGAGTGGAGAAAAAACTATAAATTGGCAATGTCTGCATCAGAAAGGAAAAGGGAGAGTCTAAACATGCAGTGTATTTGTCAAACCATCCTACAGGAAATTTGAGAATGAGGTAGAAAGTCACCCTATTAAATCTACCCAGGTAAAATCAGAAACTTTCTAAATGCATTTACTTTGAAAACTCAAATTTGAAAGGTAGATGTGGTGGTGCACACCTATAATCCCAGCACTCGAGAAGCTGAGGCAGGAGGATCATGAATTCAGGTCCAGTCTGGCCTATGCAGCGAGTTCCAGGGCAACTTGGACTACAAAGCAAAGCCCTGTCTCAAATTCAGAACAATTTTTTAAAAGAATTAAATTTGATTAAAGTGAACATCAAAAAGGATCAAAGCAGATATGTCACACAGCAATGTGAACATACTTACCATCGTTCAAATGGACCCTAAAATGTTTAGGATGGTGTTGGCGTTAATTTTAGGCGTCAGTCTGACAGGACTGAAGAATGTCTACCTAGCTGGAGAAGCACGGTTTCCCGGTGTGTCTGTGAAGGTGTGTGTGCGAGAGACAGGCATTTGAGTCAGTAAGCTGAGTCAGGAAGTGTAGGGAACAGGGAAAGGGGACGTTACTAGAACCTCTGCAGTGAGTCCTGGTCTCCTAGGAGCCACAGGAGCACACGGCGAATTACAGAAAAGGTAGAAAAATGAGACTGAGAAGAAGCTGAGCTTCGGGTCTGGTCAGTGCTGCTCTGGGCGGCAAAGAGGAAAGCCCCCAGCTTACCGCACCTTTTATTCAGTACTCAGTACATCGGGAGAAGCAGATGTAACAAATGACTTGCAGAGAGTTCAGTATATCCTGCATAAATAAGATGTAACAGTCCAAGAACAGATGAGGAACTGAGTGGATTTTGTTCCTCCCAGGATGTTTTCAGCTCCCAGGATGTTTCTTGTCCTGGAGAATCACAGCATCACTGGATCATTGAGGTCTCAGTTGTGACCGGAGGCCAAAATGGAATTATGTCTCAGAATGCCATGGCTGGCCTGTAGGTGGAAGAACTAGGCCTAATCAAATGATTTTTTCCCTAAAATTATGCAGCATTGCTCCCAACAAGGAAGGTCTCCTCATCTGGTGTGGGTGGTCACCAACCAGTCTGAGAGGGCCTGGGGGCAGAAAGGCAGAGGACGGGCTGATCAGGGGAGTCTGGAGCTGGGTGTCCATCCTCTCCTGCCCGTGGCCATCGGGGCTCTAGGTTCCCACCCTCTGGGCCTTGCACTCTCAGACCCCTGGGTTCTTGGGCCTCCACTCAGGCAGAGTCCGCTGTTGGTCCTGGTTCTGGGGCAACTGTGCTTGGACTGAGCTGGGCTCCAGCTCTCTGCTCCAGCCAGCAGCAGCTCGTAAGCCAGTCCCTGTCACTGAGCCTCCCCTATCCATCTACACACATCCAACTGGTTCTGTCTTTCCAGAGAATCCTGACTAAGAAATGCAGTTACTTTAATGTTATGTGGTTTTATCACAATATAAGGTAGCAAAGAAAATAGCAAGAAAGGCATACAAATTCCACACAGAATTAAATGTTTAGAAGTAGGAGCCAGTGTTTGGACATCGAACTCAAAATTTATCTTGCTAGGATCTGATACCCCCTAGAGTCTGTTCTGACAGGTTCTCCTAGAATAGTATTTGTTTTTTAAACAAACATTATTTGTTTATTTAATATTTGAGCATAGCTATTTTAATCAGTTTATTTGAATTATTTTTGAAGTAAAACCCAGCAGAAAATCCAGAAGTGCTTAGCAATAAAATACTACCTTGATCTCAATTGGAGTTTGAAAGTCATCTCCACTTGTATTTCTTCCACTAGCAACTAGTAAAAACTTCAGCCTGATATAGATCTAAAGTCTTTCACTGGGCAGCTCTAATAAATCCAAGATAAAGTTGCATCTAAATTTTTAAGGATCTTTAAAAATATATACAAGGGGAAAAGAACATAGAAATAGGACCTGAATTTCTATTCCCATTTGGGAAATTGGGCTATTGATTTACTCTGACACTGAAAAACCAAAGTAAAAAAGAAACCTCTGAAAGCCCAAACAGCTTGATTATATATAAGATTACTATGCTAATAAGCCATTATCTGCAGAGGAGCTGGCTAGGTTAGGGCCCTGTGGGGCGCTGCTGCCACCTATCGGAAGTGAGCCTGCATTGCTCGGTCAGATAAGAGCTGTGGTCTTCCCCAGACACCTCTCGGCCCTGTGCTCCAAGCGCCTGCGAGGTGCCCCTCAAACACCTGAACCAAATACTACTGTGAAGTTGTTTTCTGAAAAAGACCCCAGACCAAGGAGATGGACAACTTTCTGAGCATAATGTAAATGTAGCAAGAATAAGAAAGTAGATTTAGGGGCCGAGTATTTAGCTCAGTGGTGCCGCCGCCTGCCTCCGGAGTTCGATCCCCGGCACCAAAAAAAAGTAGATTTAGATAAAAGTGATGTAATCGAGAACAGGAGAGCCACAAGTTCTCCTTCAGTGCGTCATTGAAAGCAAATCAGATTTTAAATCTTTCATTAGAGGCATGATGACATAATAAAGAACAGTCAAGACGAATGGACACAGCAAGTATAATACCTGTCACTGGTGTGGAAGGCATGCGTTGGGATCCTGACCCTTCCTCCTGTGTGATCGTAGGCACGTCAGTGGGTTCCACGTGAGCGTTCCCTCCACCTATGAGATTACGCCACGTTACATGGTTGTGTGAGAGTCGTACACTAGGCAACCAATATGGAAATCGCTACCTAGGACAGCTCACTGTCTAATTTTTTAATTTCCCATTTGTCTCAGCTGCAATATTCTGATATCAGTTTATTATAAGTAGCATGGTAACATATATGATTATTGTCCTCCCAGATAGCCATATGTTTTCAATGAATACCAGCTAAATGTCCACTTTCATTAAATGCCATCTAACTTGAATGTGCCTTTTAAAAGGCTTTCCTTCTTAGCAACTCACCACACAATATTTCCAAGCAATTACCTTTGCTCTCCTTGTAGTGTTTATTCCAGTTCTTAGTATCATGAGCAACAGTAATTTGTGAAAATTGTAAATTTTATGCTTCTAAAAAGTACTTTAAAATGTTAGTTTCTCTTTGAATTTTCAGATAAGACTTGTGCTAGAAATGAACTATTAGGAAATGTTAAGTTTGATTTCTAAATCAAATGACAATATCATTAACTATTCATTTTACTATTATGTAGTAAAAGTTGCAGTGAAGACCTAAGATTATCTTAATGCAAAAAATAAAGCAAAAATTTTCCTACATGTCAAGCCATTTGAAGACACGTATGAATCAGCACCAACTTCAGTACGCATTTTCTGGGAAGCTGCAGGTGTGTCCTAAGTAAATGCCTGTTGATCAGAATTTCCCTTGGGAATATTCAAAGAGAGCATCCCACAGAAAGAGAAGCAAGATGCGCTCATCTGGTTCAGGACAACATTCTGGCCTCAAAGGAAAAAGGGAAATCTAGGAAAAAACAGTTTTAAATCATCCTTCCCCCCACCCACAGATGCATTCCTGAGTGCTGACCCAAAGGAACTGGAAGAAAAAGAGTAGAAAGAAAATGGAAAATGTTGATACTTCTGGTGTGCTGAAAACACACACAGTGCTGCTGTCGGTGGCTCGGGCAGATCCCAAGATGGCACTTGCAGTGCAGACCTCTGTGCCTTCAGAGCCAGGCAGTCATCTGCAGGAAGCACCCTCATCTCTACCAGGAAGGAAGGAAAGTGATCGATAACAATGGCAGGTTATTATGTAAAACCATATAAGACACCCCCATGTCTCCCAGAACTAAAAGAATTTTGGAAGAATATTGAAGGAAATCAAAGGAATCCGAGGTATGAGAGACCCTGGAGAATTTCTTTTGTAACCACTATTATGGTCATGTTTCATCTTCTAGCTCTTGTGGTCAAGAACAGTAATTATACATGGCATTATTAATTTAAGTCCTGAGGGAAGAAGAAATACCCAGGGTAAAATGCATGGAAGGTGAAAAAGAGAGGACCAGAGAGAAGACATTGAGAAAAATTCCCCACATTTACAGGGGCAGAAGGTGGCAGAACCCTTGAAGATACCAAGTAACATACCATACCGCACGTCCAATCTGTTCCCCATGTTACAGTTTGTATCTAAATCTCCCCCAAAAGACTCATGAGGCCAGGGGTGGGGTTTTTGGAAGGTGATTGGATCGTGGGGCCCTGTCCTCATCAGAGGGTAAGTCCACTGCTAAGTCCATAGCTGAATGTGCTGGGGGCCTGATCCCTGGAGAGGTGAGCAGAGCATGGGGCTCCCTCCCGCCTCTTTCCCTTTCTCTCTGCTTCTTGGCTGCCGTGGGCTGAGCACTTCCTCCTCTGCCTCACCCCTCTGCCATCTTGTTTCTGTCTCCCACCCAGACGACCATGGACTGAAACTGTGAGCCAAATAAACCTCCCCTGTTTAAATTGTATCAGGCATTTTGCCCCAGTGGTGGGAAGTGAATTGGACACTCTCTTACACACACACAGGGATGAAATGGAAACCAATATGACCACTTTGGAAAAGGCTGTGTTGTTGTCTTTCAAAAGTGGCCATAAACTTACTACCTGACCCAGAAATCTCACTTTTAGGGTGAAATGAAAGTCTGTCCTCTGAAATAAAACTTGCATGAAAACGTCTAGAGTACCTGTATTCATAAAGATCCCAAACTAGAAACAATCCAAGTGTCCTTCAATGGTAGAACACACCATGTTATCTCCATAGAATAGATTTCTACAAAGCAATACAAAAGAATGGACTAACCAAATACAGGAGAAATGTGTGTGAATCTCAGATGTGCGATGCTAAAGTGAAAAAAGCCAGGCTCATATATGCTGTTTCTCCTGCTGTACAATATGGTGATTCTGTTCACCTCACCTCTGGAGGTTCAAAATTATACTTCCCTTCAAGGCAAAATCAGAGCAGCTTCATGACGGCACCTGCCCTCGCCGTCCTGCCACACAAAGATGCTGGTTGGTTCTAGCCTCCCTCTGCTGCTCCTCAGTGCCCTGTGGAAGGGATTCTTTCTTAGCCTTCTAGGTAGACATGATTGGGCAAGAGATCTGTATGCAGACCAAGCCTAATAAAGCCAATATTCTTATTTCTTTAAAACTCTGGATTTGTTCCTCTGAATTGTGGCAGAGAAGGTAGGCCATCTCGATCATATGAATACAGGTTACTGTTTAACCCAGGAAATGTTATAGCAACTCCCAGATGATCAATTTAAGAGAAACTTCAGAATATATGAATAAATATTACCAAATCTAATGTTACAGAATTTTCTTCTTGCTAGTTCCTCTTCTTTCCTTGCTTGATGAATATTTATTAGCCCCATGAGAAGCAATGGCCTTATAAGATGTGTCTTGCTTCAAGGTCCATGGAGCCAGCCCTGATTGCTGACAGACCATAATCAGAGCCAAATATCAGCTTGCTCCAGGAGTAAAGTGTGACCTTTAAAGAGGAAAATTATTGCTCCCGAGTTTGTTTTCTTTTTGTTTTTGGTACCAGGGATCAAACTCAGGTCCTTGTGCTTGCGCAGCAGGCGGTGAAACCACTGAGCCTAAATCCCAGGCCCATTGCTCCCGAGTTTGAAAGACACTGCAGAATTATTTTTGGAGTATCCTGGGAATGAATATAAATAGATAGATAGAGGTGGGGGACAAAAAATGTATACACAACTTCAGGAGAAGAAAAATAGTATGATGTTTTTTCAACAGATGGCGTTACCCTCGAATAGGGATCCTGAAGGGTGTCATATATCACCCTTAAAGAAGGAATTAAAAATGCATGTACAATTTCAATGACCAAGGTTACCCAAGCACCAGTTCACCGTACTAATAAATGTCTAGAAGCTCATGGCCACCACTTTGGGCATCTCTTGTAATTGTGGAGGCCAAAGGTAACTTGTATTAATCTCATAATCTCTCAGTAAATTTAGTATTAAAATATTCTACGAGTTTTTCACACACATACACACACACATACACCCAAGATATAAAAGATAATCCAACACGAGCAAATTAACACATAATAATAGAATAAAGACAAAAGTTACATAGTCATCTTAACAGATTTTAAAAAGACATTGGACACAATTTAACATCCTTAAGAAGGGAAAAGGAAAAATATGAAAAAAGGAAAAAAATGGAAACAAAGTCTTTGTAAATAGGGAGGGGTGGAGGGGGTGAACGGAGGGCAGGGGAAGGGGAAAAATAAGAACCAAGATACATCATGTACAGGTACAAGATCCCAATGATGAATGTGACTGTATTTTATGCCTAAAATGTACCAATAAACTTAATGGAAAAAACCCAATTTAACATTCTTTCATAATAATAAAAATTAAGTATAGAAGAAATGCACCTCAACACAATAAAAGCCACATAGCACAAGCCACAGCTAATAATGATTCTATGATGGACGTGAAAAGCCATCCCTAATCAGAGATGTGACAAGGATGTTCATTCTCACTACTTCTATCCAGTGTGGTACCTGATAACTCACTCAGAGCATTTAGACAAGAAAAAGACATCTCAAACAGGAAAGGAGAAGTTGTCTGTTTGCAGATGACACAATCTTTTACTTAGAAAACTCTAAAAATTCCACCAAAAAAAACCTGTCAGAACTAATATGCAAATTCAGGATCTTCCAAAACACAAAGTCAACACAAAAAACAAGTACTATTTCTATACCCTAAAATGAATTGCTCAGAAAAAAATCAAGAAAACAACCTCATTACAATTGAATCAAAACAAAAAATTTAACAAAGAAAGTGAGAAGAATCTATTTACTGAAAACTATAAAACTGTGATGAAAAATACTGAAGTATACCCATGTTTGTGAAATGGAAGAAATAATGTTATAAAATTGTCCATACTTCTCCCAAAGTAATATTAAAGATTCAACACAATTCTTATAAAAATTTCAATAATATTTTTCACAGAAATAGAAAAAATAATCCTAAAATTCTTATGAAGCCAAAAATAGCCAAAACAACTTAAACAAAAAGAAAGGGCGGGCTGGGGATTTAGCTCAGTGATTCTGCCGCCTGCCTCAAAAATGCAAGGCCCTGAGTTCGATTCCCAGGTCCAAAAAAGAAAAGAAAAGAAAGGGCGGTTTATTGTTTGTCCAGTGTCCCCAAATGTCTCTGTGGTAAGGCCTTGGTCCCAGGGTGGCACTGTTGAAGACATGTGCAGTAGAACCATTGGAAGGTAGGGTCTTCTGCCAAGTCCTTAGTTCATTAGGAAGTGATAAGTAGAGGAAGTTATGTCAACTTAATCATTCTTCTAGGTACACAGGTATCAAAATATAACATTGTATACCATTAATATGTAAAGTTTGTCAGAGAAATTAATTAATTAATTAATTAATGAAGAGAATGAGTTTTCAATAAATACATAACTACCTATACAATGGAAGAATCAGTGATTCTTCTCTCTTCTGTATTTCCTCCCTTAGTCTCTCTCAGTTGTCTTTCTCTGTCTCTCCACTTTTTTCTGTCCAGTTTTTTCTGTCTCTCCTTTAAGCAGCAATGGTATTGGGTCCAATATCCACTCTTCCAGCTATTTTTAAAATCTGAGCTCAAACAGTTTGTAACAGCTAAAACTTGGAAACAGTCCAAGTGCCCATCAACTGGAAACTGGATAAAGAAGATGTGGTCTTTTTATAAAATGGAGTACTACTCAGCCATAAAGAATGAGAAACTAGAGACATTTATAGCTAAATGGATTCACATTGAGGCCATACTCTTAAGTGAAAGAAATAGGGCACACATGTGTAAATATTGAATAGTTTCTTTGGTGTGAAAAACTAAAAGTGTAAATAAGGATCAAAATGTATAATTCATAATGTGAAGCAGGAAGAAAAGGTCTAAAGGAGTAGGGAAAGTGGGAGGGGTAGGGGAAAGGAAAGAAGAGAAAAGAAAAAATATGTGAAAAGGAAAAAATGGAAACAAAGTCTTTGTGAAGGGCGGGCAGGGGAATGGGAAAAAAATAAGAACCAAGATACATCAATTAAAGGTACAAGATCCCAGTGATGACTGTGACTGTACCTGTACTGTATCCCTAAAATGTACCAATAAACTTAATGGAGAAAAAAATCGGAGCTCAATATTCTCAGTTGAAGAAACAAATGAATCAGATCCTGTTTTTCCCCTCTGTCTCAAAATACATACATTACTGAGTTGCTTTCTATTGAATGTGTGACCCAATATTACTTTTTATTTCTATAAGGCCCTCCATAGAGTAAAAGTCCTACATTTTTATATTTTACCATGTCATATCAGAATAGCTTTTTTTAAATCTTTTAAGGGGAACAGCCCTAATATCTAATGTTTTTCTCCTGGAGGAAGAGAGTAGGTTTCTATAGAAAGAAATTGGACTAATGAATTGAAAGTTTCCATTGACCACGTCAACACATGTATGTGTAATTCAGTTCCCAGATAAATGCATGTGCTATACATTCATATGCAGGGTTTGGTATTAAATAGTACTAAAGTCGTACATCTGATAGAAGAAATTTCTGTGCAGAATATAGAAAAAGTTGCATGATTCTTTTTAACTGATGATACAGAGATTTGGGGACAAAGGGATCACCTACAGAGAGGACTGGATCAACCCTAACATCACCTGTAAATTTTTGAAAAACTTATCTAGTCTCTGAATTTGTTTCCTCCTCTGCAAGGGGAATTTTGGAGGATTTGATAAGTACACACACACTGAAATATGGTGCTTAGCACATAGTAGGGGCTAAACAAGCTCCTGTCAATTCAGTATACTTCAGGAGAATAGGTTCTAGGGGGGAATGGAAGAGGCTCAGCAGAGGGTCCTGTTCCTATGCTCCAGTGCTAGCTGAGCTTCTTCATCATGCACTACCAGAAGATATCTTGATTAGCCTTAGGGGATTGGAGAACCTGGCCATCAAGATAGAATTTAATAGGCATTGTCTTTGGGGCATTTACATGAGTTTGAGATCTAGATAACCCCAGAGAGCAATTAGCTACAGAGCTGTGAAGGTTGGGAAATGTATTCCTTTCTCTTTCATGAAGAGCCTCCTGAGCAAATGTAATAAAACATCTCAAGGCCGGAGTGGAAATAAAGCTCTCTGCATTCTCCCCAACCAGTCTTGAGACACTTCCTAGACTGGCCTCAATGTTGATATCAGTAGACACCAGAAGAGCTTCTTAAAGATGCAACCTCTCCTTTCTTTTATATTTTTTCCTCACTACCCTGTCCACAAACACACTTTCTATGCACCAAATAGATATCTTGACCCTTGACAGCACAGCCTCAAGTTCCCTGTCCAAACTCCTTAGCACTTTCGGGTTGGAAGCAGCAAGTGACGTCTGATAAAATCCACCCCACGGAAGGACGGCTCGAGACCGCTGCCAGCTCAAGGCCAGCAGCACAGGAGCGAGAGGTGAGTGCAGCCAGTCTTCGCCATCTCTCCCTGTCTGTCTTCCTGCCTGCACCCACACAGCTGCTCCGCAAGCGGGCGTGTACTGTTGACCCTTGTATTTCTCAATTCTCCTTTCCTCAAGTTCAGCCAATCTGTTTGGGGGATTTTGTACTTTTTTAAGAAATAGACTTGGTTTTGAGGGCAGTTTTCACAGCGATACTGAGCAGACTGTACAGAAATTGCCCACATACCCCAGCACGGTCTCCCCGGTACCAACACCCTCACTAAAGGTACGACTGACTGGAGGACCTACCCCACTTCACGTTAGGGTTCACTCTTGGCATTGGACGTTTCATGTGCTAGGACACAGGTAGAATGGCATCCACCACATACAGGATTGTGCAGAATACTTTCACTGCCCTGCAAGTCCTGCCTGTTCTGTCTACTCAACCCTCCCTCCCCCAAGTGCTACCAATCACTGATCACTTCACTCTTTCCATAGTTCTGCCATTTTCAAAATGTCATATATTTTTCAATTGCATAGTATGTGCTCTTTCCAGACAGGTTTATTTCACTTAGCAACATTCATCTCTTTTCATGCCCTGATAACACATTTCTTTTTAGCACTATACTTTACAAAATGATAGGGCCAGGGATTTAGCTCAGGAGCATCCTGCCTGCCTCACAAGCACAAGGTCCTGAGTTTGATCCCCGATATCAAAAAACAAAAAAGAAAAAAAAAACAGCCCTCAACTCAAAATGATGTACTTTTTTGTTTTCAAGTGTTCCTGATTGTCACCTGTGTTCTTAAGTACAATTTAGCAAAATTAAATTTACAGATTGAATATTTTGGAAAACTTATTTTATTCTTATTTTTTTAACATCTGGGCTTTCTTTAATCCAATTCACAATTGAAATTCAGGATAACAGACAGAAATTTAAGATTTACGTTAAATCCTATTGTCTATCTCAGATAATTCTATGCTCTTTGTGTATCAGTTCAGTAGCTGAATAATTTCCCCATTGCATGTTTTATAAATTGATATACACACATCAGCTGAAACCATTCCCTAGCATGACTTAAATGGACCATGTAAAAGAAATATATGTTTTCCTCAACTTGTGACTAATTCATTCTTTTTTTAAAATTCTTTTATTGGTACATTTTAGGTATACAACACGTTTACATTTATCATTGGGTGTTTGTACCTGTACCTGATGTATCTTAGTTCTTATTTTTTTCCCCATTACCTGTGCACCCTTCACACCTCCACCCTTCCCTATTTACATAGATTTCGCTTCCATTTTTTTCTTTTCATAATTTTTCTTTCCCTTCTTCCCTTTCCCCTTCCCCTCCCACCACCCCTACCCCTTTGGACCTTTTCTTCCTATTTCAAATTATCAATTATTCATTTCAATCATTTTAATTCTTATTTACTCTTAAATATTCAGCACCATTCTTTAAAAGTCTTCAGAAGATCACGAATTGAATTATTAGTTTTATAAATGTGTTTTTCATTAAAAGTTCTATGAAAAGCAAAGCTAGTATGCTAGTGAATGCCAAGATGAAACAAACATGAGAACAGCCTTTACAAAACCAAGTTTTCTCTAAAGAGAGAAATTTTCTCATCATGATAATCTGAGGGAGATGCAAGAGTAAAAGATTTAAGGGCCTGCTTTTAGAACCAGAGCCTGACTTCAATTTGATGAGCTTTGGAAACAGATTGGAGCCCTTGTAATTAGAAGAGAATTAAGATGGGATGAAACTTCTGAAGGAATTTCTGAGCCTTGAGCCCAGCCTGCATTACGGTAAGTAATCCAAAAAATCGTTTGAGGGGTTGTAGTCCAGACAGATTTCATACAGCAGATTTTCCAAACACTGCAGCTTCTTCCCCTCCCCAAGCCCTGCCTCTCTTTTGACTGATGCTTTGAATTTTGCCACCTGAATCTTAATTCTCAGATCAAAGTCTTGACCCTTTGAGCTGTCTCCTGACATTGAGAAGGAAGCTCAATTTCATCCATCACTCATACATTGAGATAAAAGAAAGCCCTGTGAGAACAAGACCTTGCAGGCCGCAGGCAGCTGCTGAGGTGCAGGAGGTACACATGGTGAAGTGAAGAATCCAGGCCAGGACTGGCAGGCAAATCACAGGATGTTATCAACTCCATGATTTGGCTACGTTTCACCTCCCCCTTATTCTGTGTCTTCCTCCATCACCAACTGTATCTGTTAAGTTCACACTAGGCAAATATGGTTATAAAGTTTAATACTTCCTACAGATACTAATTCATTAACTGTACTCACTCATACCTTTACTGAGTATCTTCTATATGCAAAGTGCCATGCTGGGTGCTTAACTTTACTTATTCTTAAATCTCTGTCTGGCCTTCGAGCTTAGTGTTATTCACAAAGATTCAATGAAGTCACTAGGCTTCTCAGACTCTCTCCCTTCAACTTTGTAAAATGAGTCTGGTGTTGATTTTACCTATACCACTGGGTTTTTCATAGTCCATTTTTGTTGCCATAACCATATACCTGAGACTGAGTAATTTATAATAAAAAGAAGTTCATTTAGCTTACAGTTCTACAAGCTATAACTCAAAGATTGGGCACCCACACTGGCAAGGGCCTAATGCTGCATCAAAACATGGCAGAAAAAGTGAAAGACAAGCAAGAATGTGTGGATGGGAGAGAAGGGACAAAGGAGGTGACCCACTTTATAATAATCCACTTTTGCCAAAGCTAATCCATTCGTATGAAAACTAATTCAGTCTTACAAGAAAGCCATTAATCTCTTGTAAAAGCCCCACCTCCCCATTACCTTGGCAACCAAATTTCAACAAGATTTCAGAGAGGTCAAACCACATCCAAACTATAGCGTTCTACACCTGCCCAGATTTATGCTGCCTCCAAAGCAAAATACATTCCTTCCTCCCACCACCCAAGTCTCAAAGTCTTGACTCATTTCAGCACCAACTCAACATGTCCAAAGTCCAAAGTCCAAATGCCTAGCTGGGAGTCTGTAAAATCAAGTCATCTACTTCCAGTGTAGAATGGTGAAACAGGCATACATAGGGTAAACATTCCCATTCCAAAAGAAAGAAGTAACTGGCCCAACATAAGTCCAAAACCCAGAAAATTAACTCATCAAGCTCCAGAACAGTCTTTCACTCCATGTACTGACTCCTGGACAGATGCTGGGCTACATGGCTGCTCTCAGCTTGGAGTCAGGTGCCTGTGGCTTTCCCAGGCAGGTGTTGCCATTGACTCTACTGTTCAGAGCTCCTGAGGCCAACAGTCACATTCCCTGGCCCACTAGGCCTTGCCCATGTGGGGAGTCCCAATGGCAAATCTACTCCAGCAGCACATTTCTGCCTGCTCCGTTCATTGTGGAAAAGCCACGCTTCCATAGCTGGAATAGAATCAATGCCCATGGGCATCACCAAGGCTCACTCATTGTGGCCGCCAGAGCTATGATCCCAGTGTCACCTAGGGCCGTTTGAGCTGTGGCTGGAGTGACCAAGGAGGACCGTGCCCACGTGCATGGGTCAGAGTCCCCTGGTGGCCCAGGGCAGAACTCCCATGGAGGGCACCCCCAGGCCAAACTCCTGGAACCACTCTGCTTATCTAGAGCTCCGAGACTATGACAGGAGAGGAAATTCCCAGGACCTCTGAAATGTCTTTGGGACTTCTCTGTCCACCTCCACAGCAGTCTCGACAATTAATCACTAGCTCCCTCCTATCCACGTTAATTCTTTTTTTTTTTACCAGAGATCAAACTCAGGGCCTTGTGCTTCCAAGGCAGGTGGCTGCACCACTTAGCTAAATCCCTGGCCCTCCATGTTAATTCTTAAATAACATCTGACCACACTTTTGTATGCTTCTTCATTCCTTACAAGGTCAGGTGGCTAATTTTTCAAATAATTACATTCTACTTTCTTTTTAATTATAAATTATATCACTACGGCATTCTTTATTCCAGTGTTGAATAACATAGTCCTCATTTACATCTGAGACCTCATCAGAATGGCTCTTGCTGTCCATATTTCTATCAGAGTTCTGCTCATGACCCTGTAAGCAAATTTGAAGTTACATGATTCCCTTAATCTTGTCTTCTGAATTCTCATCAAAATTACCCTTAACACATTGTTTATATCCTTCTAGACATTTTATAGCTTGCTCCTCAAAAGTCTCCCGACCTGTTCATTCCCCAGTTCCAGAGCTACTTCCACCTGTTTAGTTATCATTATTGCAACTCTCCAATTCTCAGGACCAATTAATTTTCTTAGTCCATTTTCTGTTACACTAACCAAATACCTGATACAGAATAATCCATAACAAGAAGAAATTTCTTTAGCTCATAATTTGGGAGGCTGGAAATCCAAGATCATGTGGTCACACATTGAAAGGCCCTCAAGCTGCATCATAACATGGCAGAAAACGTGAAAGGCAGGCAAGTGTGTGCCGAAGAGAGGGAGAAGACAAAGCCGCTGACCACTTTATAACTACCCATTCACTACAGGACTTGATGTTTGCCCTGCTGCGTTTCAGTCTTACTTTGATTCTTTTATATCCCTCTCTTCCTCCCTTTTGGGACAGGAATATTTACTCTGTGCCACTGAACCTTAGGATTATGCAACTTTTTTAACAGAAGTTCACAGCTAGGAATTTGCCTTGAGTCTCTGAAGTGACTTTGACTTGAACTTTTGAAAAATACTGGAACTTTTGAGATTTTGAGGAAGGGATTGTTGTGCTCTTAGTGGTACACAGGATAGTTGTAACATGTTGGGTGGAATTATTGTTATTGTGCTTATTGGGAGATTAGGTGTGGTTTAAAGAGATTATTTGGGTGTCAGGTTGGCAAGGGGTGGAATGTGGCCCTGAATTATAGTTCAGGCATCAGGTCTCTGCTGAGCAAATGGCTGACCCTCCATGGGATGGGTAAAGGCTTCCTTCAGTAGAGCTCTTTCTCTTTTTTTTTTTTT
>NW_004624864.1:1272341-1287109 GCF_000247695.1 Heterocephalus glaber | reverse complement strand
TGAATGTCAGCTGAATCTGTGGAATAAAAGAAAATGAATGTATGGAAAAGATATTACCAAATTCTAGTTACATGGCTTTTAGTTTTTAAAACTGACCTTATTTCTTGAACACATACACTTCTTCCAGAGAAGCCAAGGAAACAGAAATGACCAAGTCAGAGTACACTACAATGCCACACTCACGACCAAAGCATCCGCATGTGTGCCTTTATGAGGTCAAATCAAAGGTTAGATTTGAAAATTTTGTCAGAGCTTGTGTACACAAGAGAGGAGAAAAACCACAGAGCGAAAGAGTCTTTGCACATAGAATCATTCATTCTGAGTTCCAATGGGCCTATGTCCTGAGGATGTACAGACAGGCCCAAGGTACCTAAACTAAATTGTAACCGTGTATAAGAGGGTGGATTTTACTTCCTCCTTTCTCCTTCTAGGGCACTGAATTTAGGTAAATCAAGGTAAGAAGTTCATTGAAATGTGTCCAAAAATTAATAACTATTATCATAGTTACGATAATAGAGTCAGACAACTGATTTGATAACAGAATTGCATTTTCTTATTGAATTTATAGAGCCAGATAGCTTTTGAAATTCAGAATCTCTTAGAGTTTAGAAATATAATCAGTGTTCATATTGTATCCTATATTCTTTCCTCCTTGATAAGCAGCCAATACCCAAACACATTAATGTTTCTATAGGAAGATGTGTGGATATTCCTACTAAGTACAATAAATAAAAACTATATGCTGTCACATCAATTCAGATCAAATATTGCCACCAAAATAGTTCAGGTTGGATCAAGTTTTACTAACAAATGACTTTCTACAAATCTTTCTGCATGCAGAGATGGAGCTTTCAGGATGACTGCAGGAACTGAAAAAGAGGACAGTGCCAGCAAAAGACCCCTTGCAGATTTGTTCACATCCTATTCCCTGGGGTCTGTGAGAAGCTGCCCAGCACAGGGAAACTGAGGTTGCAGCTGGGAATAAAATTACTAATGGGCCAATCTTGAAATTAGGGAAATTATTCTGATTTATCCTGGTGGCCCCATTGTGACAAGGGTCCTTAAAAGTGAACAAACTGGAAGAAGAAGAGTCCCAGGAAGGCCACCGAGAAACGCAACTGGCCACTGTCGACTTTGAAGGTGGGAGGGGATGGGAGTCGATCTCTAGCACCAAGGTAGGAAAAGCGAGGCAATGGCTCCTCCCTAGAGGCCCCACGTCGGAGCACAGCCTCCAACACCTCAGCCTAGCCCCTCGAGATCGCTCGGCATTCTGACCTGCAGAGCCGTAAGATAACACATTTGTGCTAGGTTAAGCCACGAAGCTTACAGTGCTGCTGTACGAGCAGTAGGAAACTAATAGAAGGGCAAGACTTCAGTTGAGGGCTGAGAGGCTCTAGGAGCTGAAGAAGGAAAGGAAAAGAATGATAGATGGAAGCAGAAGGAGCCAGAGGAGAGCAGAGGCCTCTCTGGTAACGAAGGGCAGCAGCGCGTGTGTCTCCAGACCTCTGATTTGCTTCTTGTGACAAAGAGTATTAGATACGAAGCAAACCGCCCCTGCAGTTTACAAAAAGAGGCAAAGTGATGTAGTTTCAAATACTCACCTACTATATTTACCTGGAAAGCGTCACCCACTATACGATACATTTGCCACTCTGATAACAGCCAAGTGGTAAACAATAAACACTTTCATGAAGTCTATTGCACATATTCATTGGTTTGGGATGCAAATTAAATTCAGAGATGTTAAAATGGGAAGGGAAGAAAGGCTTCCCTGCCAGTTTAAGAAGTTCAGCACCTAAAGACACGAGGTGGCCGGCCCCTGTGACACACACACACGGTTTCCCCAAGACAGGGGAGAAATGTAAGCAAGTTCTGCTTTATTATTTCTGTGCTTTAAAAACACACAAGCTGGCCAGGGATTTAGCTCAGTGGTTCCGCCACCTGCCTCGAAAGCGCAAGGACCCGAGTTCGATCCCCAGTACCAAAAAAAAAAGAACGAACGAACAAGAAGAATACGCAAGCACGTAAGACCTGTGTCAACTTACTAGTAAGAAATGGGCCTCTTGGGCCGGGGATTTAGCTCAGCGGTTTCGCCGCCTGCTGCGCAAGCACAAAGACCAGAGTTCGATCCCTCGTACAAAAAAAAAAAAAAGAAATGGGCCTCTTAAAACTAGAATCTGATTATCTATGACACACAATAAACTTTCTCAATATTAAAAGAAAGTGTGAGACTCGAGTTTTTATGCACTTCAAAAGACCAAAGTACTGGCACCAGTTTCCTCATTTTGAAGTCATGAAGATGCCTCCTCTACCCTACAGAAACCCGACAAGATGAACTTCTCAGCTCTCCGCCCAGGGTCACTGGTTTGTTCCCGGAGGATCCAGGCACATTCAAAGCTAACAATCTTTCAGTTAAACAATAAATGAATGCTCTCTGTGACCTAGCCGCCTACAGAGGAAATGAAGTGAAAACTCAATGGTTGAAATGTAGTTCTCAAAGTTTATGGTCTGGAAGGAAGCATATAAATTCCACGGGCACCGAGACTGAGGGAATCAGAACTACTCTGCTTGGGCAGAAAATGAAGAATAATTAAATGAAAGTGTTTGAGATCCAGTTATATAGAGATAGATATTCCCCATTTAATGACCAGGCTCTGTCCCTGTGACCAGGTAATTAAATGAATCGGTCACTAAATGAGGAATTGTGTGTAGTATGTACTGGACATTACACCAAAGAAATGACCAGGAAACTCCAACTTGATGGCTTTGCTTTTATGTATTTCCATCACTCTTACATGTGGTGCTGTCATGGATAACAGAACATAAAACTACAGTACTGTACTGTACTGTACAGTACAGTCAGCAAAAGTTAGAGCACTCTATAAACAAGGTGTACTGTAAAAAAAGACACTGAGGCTCTATAAACAAGAGGTACAGAACCGTAGGAAAAAAGGCAGGTCATAAGTCAAAGCAGCAGGGCATAATTTCAAAGGGCATGGCTCAGTCGTAGGTCTGAACAGTCATTAAATGGGTAGGTCATTAAACAAGGAATAACCACATATGTTTAAGTTTATATTTATATTTCTATCTATATTTATATTTATATACAGTGGTACTTCAGTTCACAAACTTGATTTGTTTTATGATTTGGGGGGAAAATGGCTGTTTGTGTTTGTGTGGGGAAGATGTCACAGTTGTGTTTGTCACCCCATGTGGAGTTTGTGCACGGAAGCAAAATTTCATCAAAAGCTTTTGTTTGAGAACCAAATTGATTGTGAACAGAGGCATTTGTGAACCAAGGTGTTGCTGTCTTTCAAATATATACTTTTTATAATTTTTGAACCTTGAAAATGGAGCTTGGAAAGATTTTAGGCCCATGTTTTAAGAAAAAACTGGTTGAGAGCCAGGTATGGTGGCACACACCTGTAATCCCAGCACTCGGAGGGCTGAGGCAGGAGGACTTCCGTGAGTTCGAGGCCAGCCTGAAATATATAGCGAGACCCTGTCTCAAAAAAAACTGGTTGAGCTGTGGGTGACGGGATTGACTTCCTCTCCTGCCAGTAGATTTTGTCTCTTGCCATTAGACCAAAGGTGGCTGTATTTCCGTAATGAGTCTGGTGTGTGTACGCGTGTGTGCATGTCTTACCAACAAGTTAATAGCTCCCCCTGGAACCCCATCCTCACAGTGGAACTAGCCACCTGACCTCCCTTCTCGTCTCTCATAATAGGCCTGGGGCCAAGGGACTAGGACCTGAGGCAGGCAGGGCACACTGGAAAGAGCGAAGGTATAAGCCAGGCGCATCTCCTCCACAGCCTCGGAAGACTTTGGACACCAACCCAAATGTGTCCTTAGGTGTGTGTGCACGCACGTACTTGGACATCTGGTGACCTTCTGACTAAACCTGCATCGCCAAAAGCGGATTCAGCCTCTTTCCCCTTCAGTAACACTCCCTTTGCTGCTCTCACTCCAAGTTTGGGACTGATGGGTTTGCACATAAGACGAAGACATCACGGGAGAACTTGATGATGTGACCCCTGGAGTCTGCCTTTCCTTCCTGGAGGTGCAGCAAGGGAAGCTACTGAGATGTATCGCTCCCCAAGGAACTATACCCTCAGAAACAAAATTTTCAGAAGCTGTTACCAGATGTTAATAATGTATGTTAATAATGCACTTAATAATGTATGGTTTTTAATCAGGTTTCAAGATTAAGCAAGTAAAGTCATTAAACTAGTAGCACAGGGTAAGATGATGCATAGTGAAATTGACTTGTTACTGAGCATGTGTAACTATCTATGTGCATATTTTTCAGGTATATTAAATGCTTCAGGGCCAAGATGACCATCTCAAAGAAAAACACAACAAAGGTAGGAGTCGTACACTGGCAAGACAGTTTTGTTAAGAAGGATGCATAAGTGTGGTGCTTTGGGTACAAGAGCAGTCACCATATTTGTTAAATCCTTTGCGTTGCTTACTAGTGAGGCTGCTTGAGATTAAAGTCTATAAGAAGGATCTCCATCAAATTCTTTTGTCAGTTAGACACTTTTTTCTTTTTCTTTTTCTTTTTTTTTTTTTTTTTGGTATCAGTGATCAAACTTGGGTCTTAGCACTTACAAGGCAGGTGGTGGAACCACTGAGCTAAATCCCCAGTTAGACACTTTTAAATGGTCTTGCAACACAAAATTTGAACTTCCATAGATTGGATGGGAAGGTTGTGTCCCTTTCTGTTTCCATCTATTTTATACATTGTTCCTTATAACCAAAAGAGATAGCTATATGAACATGAAAAACAGGATTCACAATTACCTGATGAGTGGAGATAAGAATTTTTAAAAATCATCTTCCTATAGCATGTCACACATGCAAAGGATTCAAAGCAATAACAACTTTTATTGTTTCTAGAAGTGATCCCATCTTCTACCATATTTCCTGTGATGCCCAAATCTATGTCCACTTCTCTCACAAAGTAACTCACTTTTATCATGCATTAAACTGGTTTTGTTTTATTTTGTTTTGTTTTGTTTCAGTATCATGGATTGAACTCCAGGCCTTAAGAATACAGGGCAGGGCCGGAGATTTAGCTCAGTGGTTTTGCTGCCTGAGCAAGGACCTGAGTTCGATCCGTGGTACCAAAAAAAAAAAGAATACAGGGCAAGTGTTCTTCCACTAAGGTATATCCCCAGCCCGCCTTAATCTTTTAATTTACACAGATCTTCCAGATTTGTTAGAATTTAAACACTTTAGCAGCATGGCCCAATTCATTCCTTTACTTTTTATTTTTATTAACTCGTACCAGTTGTAGATGTTAGTGAGGTTCACTGTGACATAGGCATACAGTGAGCAATGATCAAATCCAATCTAGTTTATCCACTATCCTCCCACACGCACATCTCTCCTCATCTCTATTAATCAAAATTCTACAATCCGGGCAGGTTTCTAATTTTGTCTAGTCCATGTTTCTGGTACAAAATATTCACGTTCTTTGTGCAGGGTTGGCACGTGTTCATAGCACATCTTAATTCTCTTTTTTCACTGCCTCTCCCTCTTGCCCCCCATCTGTCTCTTGATCCCCTCCCAATGTGAGAAAGATCTATCTCCCTACTTCCTCTTACCTATCTTTTATTTCGGTCTTTACGCATAGTTTGGGTTTCTCAGGTGCAAGCCCAGAGAACATGTAGTGCTTTCCTTTCTCTGTCTAGCCTACATCACCTAACATAACACACTCCAGTTCAATCTACTTACCCACACACATGTGATGATTGCAGCTAGGTTAGCTGGCTGTGTATGAGGTGGAACCAGCAGTGGTAATAATAACATTGTCATGCCATGATCATAAGACCTTCTAAAATGGATTTTTCCACCTCTTAGGAGAAAGCTGTCATGATTTCCTCTCCCCCTCCTGCTCGAGCAAGACCCAGAATGTCCCACTTTCCCATCATCACGTTCCAGAGTACTTCCTGCCACATAATACCAGATACATGAATGAAAGCTGACAGAAAACAGTCAAAGGATGTTACTCACATCACCAGGGAGAAATATTTTAATTTTATAGATCTGACTATGAGAACAAGGAGGTCAGTAGGCTTAGATCAATCATTTATCAAACAGACAATACCTAAGAATTATTGAACATAACAAAAAATGTTTATTGATGAGGTAAGAAATTGCTTGTCACTAATAAAAACACCCTTTCTTCCCCCACTCCCTTCCACTGTGCTGGTGCATTCCAGTGCATTCCAGGGCTCTCTGTACAATCCTATTACTATCACCTGCTGAACCCATATGAGTTCTCCTCTGTGTGAATCAGTCTTGCTTCTTGTTTCTTGGAAATTCATCAGGGATGAGTGAAACTTCTGCCCCCTCTGGGAAACCTTCCCCAACCAGCTCTCAATAGAACTATGGTCCATTTATGCCAGCACTGTATCTCATGCATGCTTAACAATTTAAATATCTGTATTTTCCATCAGACTGAAAACTGTTTCAAACTCAGAACTTCAGTGTGCTTGTGTATATATTGCCAGCATTGGCCCAAATGCTACCATACTGTAGGGACCAGAACATGTGCTGAAACCAAAGGTACCACAGACTAAATGAATGTGCCCTTACTTGACTAGTAAACATAGTGGTGGATTGTAATCAAGTCTAAGTCAGGGAGACGGCTCCACATTACTGACACCAGCATCTGTGGCACATCTTCCTGAGGCTCCAGCACAATGCAGGAGAGTCAGGAGAACCTATGCCGAACCTAGGCTTTTCTGGAAATCTGCTGGTATTGTTTTCTGCCACCATCATCCTAAAATTGAGGTAAAGAAATAATTCCAGTCCATTGCATTGTTAAATAATGGTTGTATGTTGTAACAACTGGGATGTAGACTGGGGAACTGCACAGAATCACATCTGAACTTCAGTTCCACAGCTTCCTACAGCTGTGACTTGGAAAAGTGGGCTCACTTTTACCAGCATCAATTCTTTATAAGAAGAAACAAAGACCTGTTATAAAAACATTTAAAGATTCTTTGCTATGAAGTATGCTTAATATATTTCAATGATTTAACATATACTTTTAAAATATTTAAAGTATACTTGATGTATTTTCTTTTCCAACATAGTTCTATAATAAAATAAGTATTGAATGATTATGCATGTAATAACTTAATTCAATCACCACACTGATTGCAATCATAAAACCGTGGGCACTCAACAAGTTGCAAACACTGAAGCCACTAGTGGGACCATCTGAACTGCATTCCACAGGCTGAGGGGAACCAGAAAATACCTAGCCCAGTGCTTTCATGTGACACAGCTTTGAAACAATCAGCAAAAGAGAGGATGCTTGCACAGATATGGAAAACTGCACCGGGGTAAGAGAGTTTGTCTTCCTTGGCCTAACCCAGGATCCAGACGCGAGCGGGCTCCTGTTTCTCCTCCTGCTCCTGGTGTACGTCACAACCCTGCTGGGAAACCTCCTCATCATGGTGACCGTGACCTGTGACTCTCACCTCCACACCCCCATGTACTTGCTGCTCCACAATCTCTCTGTCTTGGACATCTGCTTCTCCTCCATCACGGCTCCCAACGTCCTCATAGACCTTCTTTCCTGGAAAAAGGCCATCTCCTTCAATGGATGCATCACCCAGATGTTCTTCTTCCACCTGCTGGGGGGAGCAGATGTGTTTTCTCTCTCCGTCATGGCCTTGGATCGGTACGTGGCCATCTCCAGGCCCCTGCACTACGTGACCATCATGAGCAGGGGGCGCTGCTCAGCCCTCATCGCGGCCTCCTGGCTGGGGGGCTTTGTCCACTCCATCGTGCAGATTTCCCTCTTGCTCCCTCTCCCCTTCAGAGAGAGAGAGAGAGAGAGAGAGAGAGAGAGAGATCATGCCCATGCTTTGCAGGACTCCACAATGTGAAGAAGAAAATTCTTCTCAAATTTGCCAATAGATTCAATTCAATCCCAGACAAAATTCCAGCAGTTATTTTGATGGAAATTGCTGAACTGATTTTAAAGGACCAAAGGACCTAGAATAGTTTCAAAAAATTTAAGTAGACAAAATTCTTGCCAGGGATTTAGCTCAGTGGTTCCACTGCCTGCCTTGCAAGCACAAGGTCTCGCGTTCAATCCCCAGTACCAAAATTCTCACAGAGGAAGACAACTCAAACCTGAGAGTCGAAGGTGGGTGTTTGCCAGGAAGATGGGCTGGAGACTGAGTGGGGAGGACATGGGAGGCATAGGGAACGAAAGGAATTCAGATCCTAAGGCACAGACTTCCAGCAATCTGTGCGAGATCCGAGCCACTGAAACAGAGGATCAAAGGAAACAGGCCCTGGATGACGTCTGAGATGGAGGGAAGTCTTAGGTCCCACTTTAGAACAACCCTGGCCCTTGATCTGCGGGTGATAGAAACCACTGAAGATTTTCAAACAAAAGGATAATGGGGCCCAGTGCTGACATAGAGCTATCTCTGGAAACAACAGAGAGAGGAATTGGAGAAATGCAGACTGAACAGAAGTAAACCATTGAGGGAACTCTTGCAATAATCTAAGGAGCGAGGACACAGGCTTAACTGGGGATTAAGAAGATGGAACAAATTGAGAGAAGCGAAGAAAATAGAATACTCAAGAAATTTAATTTTGTGCAATATCCTGGTTCTTGGCGGTATGGACAGCTCATGGAAGACTTTTGGTTCATAGCCACAACGTGCTGTGAGAGGGATTGTTCCTCTCGCAGTCACCATGGGTTTGCCTATGTAATTCCCCAAGGTGTTTATACACTGCTGGAGCACGCTGCTCCTCAGCGGGGCACTGAACTGGGAGCTATCAGTCTCTGTGATGGCCCCAGGGAATCAATGCTTGGCTGAGGCTGGCTCTTCCTCTGACCACTGTCACGAGGCCATCAGAGGTCTCCTCAGGAAGTACTGATGTGACACAGATGGAAAATGCGTTGGGCTGAAAGGCAAAGCTGGACTCTGCCATTAGCTTGCTGCCCAGATTTCTCTGCCGCTCAAGCCCATCAGAAACTATGTTCTTCATGAATTGATCTTCAAGCAACGAGACATGATTCATTCCCAACTCAGACAGGAAAAGCCCGCTGAGGTGCAAATTCTCCCTGGTGGATCTGCCTCTCCACCCAGACTTCATAACAAGGAAGGCTACAAACCACAGGGGAGGGAGGCTGCCATTTTTTCCATCCTGTGCTGAAGGGAGTCTGGGTCTGAATTCTGCCAGGAAATGCAAATCCTGAGCTGGACAGACACTGCTTAACATCTTCCCTTTTTATTAGTTTATGTTTGCAATAATAATCAGTGCATTCATTCTGGGAAGTTGGAACATATGCATATCGCACCCTGATCGTTCTTACTTCCCCTTCCTCTCTCCTGCCTTCCATCAGTCTCCACCTCCAGATCCCTTCCCATCTGAACAAAGGCAACTTCCCTGTTTCCTGTCATCTGTTTTTTATTTGGCTCTTCAAATTATTTATACTTTGTTTCTCATCTAAGAAAAACCATGTGACACTTAACCTTCTAAGTCTAACATGTCACTTTAGCATTGTGGTCTCAAGGTGCACTCGTTTTCCTCCAGATGACTCAAATTCATCCATCTTTACAGCTAAGTAGTATTCCATTGAGCCACTGCTCCATATTTATAAGAAGAGAGAAGAAGAAAATCCACCTACCTGACTGATTGCATTACCATGGTGACTTTGCTTCCCACACCTTCTCCTACATGCCTGCTTGGGCCTTAACCCTCATGAATACAAGCATTTCTTACCATCTTTGTGTCGAGCTCTGTCATTATCCCAACACCGGAGTGTCCATAAAATGAAATTTAAAAAGCTAAGAGGAGAGGTGCCGGTTACAGAACACATTTTGTGAAAGGTAACAATCACCACTGCCCTAAAGTCTACAGTGGTGGAGAGAGGAATTTGTTCTGTTTTTGGTACCGGGGATCGAACTCGGGTCCTTGCGCTTGCAAGGCAGGCGGCAGAACCACTAAACTAAATCCCTGGCCCTGGAGAGAGGAATTTGAAAGGACAATGACTCCTACCGTTGAGAGGTTGGCGAAAATCTGTGAAGAGTTCCTTATGCCAATGGCTGTTGAACTTATGAGTCCTGCAATAGGCAGGCAGTGAACTGTAGTATTTATCACGGAATGAGAAGCCAGAGGAATTCATCTTCCCTGCCATTGCCTTTCTTTATGTCCTTGGAAAATCAACTTGGTTGTCTCGTGTTCGTTTTTGGTATTATTGATGCAGGAATAATAATATCTTCTCTTGAATCTCAGAGGGACGTTATGAGAATGTATTGTATTTAAGGACACAGTCGTTTTAAAGTTATCATACGCTGTTTAAATGGATTCCTGTCACATTGTAAATGAGCGTTAATTCAGTCCAATGTCTCTTAAGCCATAGAAACAACATGGAAAGGGAATAAAATCAGAGCTTCTCTGATTCATGAAGGTGTGAAGAACCCAGAACGACGTGCACAAAGACTTCCCTAAGATCCCCTCCCTTGACAGCATCTATAGGTAAGTTTTCACAGAATCTATGGCCACTCGCCGAGTACAGTAAGAAAGCAAGTGATCTAGTCCAACCCACAGCTGATACAGATGAGAAAACTGAGGCAAGGAGAACTGAGTGATTTTTCCCAAGCAGTGCAGCCAGTTCAGGAAGAACTTGGTGCAGTGACAAAAGCAGACTCGTATGCGTGGTCAATTTCTGTAGAACAGATGAACCTTGCTTGATGTCATTGTCTCAGTAATAGTATTCCCTTCAAGGTGTGCATGGAGGAAGAAATAGCATCCAATGGCCCTCAGAAATCATACCAAGGTAACTGAATTTATTTTTTGTGGACTTAGCCAGTCTCCAGAAGTGAGCTTACTCTTATTTTTCCTTTTATCTCTGGTTTACGTGAGCACTGTGTTGGCAAATGTGGCCATCGTGGTGACCGTGACCTGTGAGTCCTGCCTTCACACCCCCATGTACTTGCTGCTCCACAATCTCTCTGTCTTGGACATCTGCTTCTCCTCCATCACGGCTCCCAACGTCCTCATAGACCTTCTTTCCTGGAAAAAGGCCATCTCCTTCAATGGATGCATCACCCAGATGTTCTTCTTCCACCTGCTGGGGGGAGCAGATGTGTTTTCTCTCTCCGTCATGGCCTTGGATCGGTACGTGGCCATCTCCAGGCCCCTGCACTACGTGACCATCATGAGCAGGGGGTGCTGCTTAGCCCTCATCGCGGCCTCCTGGCTGGGGGGCTTTGTCCACTCCATCATGCAGATTTCCCTCTTGCTCCCTCTCCCCTTCTGTGGCCCCAACGTCCTTGACACTTTCTACTGTGATGTTCCGCAGGTCCTCAAACTCGCCTGCACGGACACCTTCATGCTCGAGCTCCTGATGATTTCCAACAATGCCCTGGTCACTACTGGGTGGTTTATCTTCCTGCTTCTGTCCTACACGGTCATCCTGATGATGCTGAGGTCTCACACGGGCGAGGGCAGGAGGAGAGCCATCTCCACCTGCACCTCCCACATCACGGTGGTGACCCTGCACTTTGTGCCCTGCATCTACGTCTACGCCCGGCCCTTCACCGCCCTCCCATGGACAAAGCTGTCTCATCACCTTCACGGTCATCATCCCTGTCCTGAACCCTGTGATCTACACTCTGAGGAACCAGAAGATGAAGTCAGCCATGTGGAGACTGAAGAAAAAACTCATGCTTCCTCCAGGAGAATAGCCTCATTTATGGATTTCTGGTCAGATGGAAGTATCAGGTTAAATTATTTTCCTAAAATATTGTTCATGAAATGTTAGGACCCAGCCATGCACAGTTAACTGTATAGCAGGAGAGCAAAGATGCAAAGGATCAGTGACTTGCAGCACTGGTTTAAAAAAGAACATTACCAGAAAGCTAACAGGAAGGATACAGCCTTCATGGTGCAACTGAGAGCAACCAGGAAACAACTTTGAAGTATAAAAGCAGTTTGGGGTGTCCAGGCAATGGGTAAAGGATAGCTCTGTGGTGTTCTGACATGCAGTAGGCAACAGAGGCATCTGTCCCAACATAGCAGGACTCCAGCTGGTAGGTCCCAGTTCATCTGTAGTTGTCCTGTGACTACTGCGGATGCACTACGCATGAACACTGTTGGGAAACACGCTCTATCACTTCTGCTCTGTCAGTAATTTTGGACATCCTTTCAAAATAAACTCACCTTAAATTACAGTAGCACTACATGTCCCTCCCAGCCCATGTGGTAGATGTAGAGCTTTAGCTTTTAAGGATTTCCTGTTGTTTTTCCCTCCTTGTGACTGTCAGAATTGAGTTTGACTGGACTTGTGCAGTCTGATTTGTAAAATCTCACTCTATGACCACAGAAATGGCAAGAACCTGAAACTATCTATCCTGCTATTCATAAAACCTCAGGCATACGTCAGTTTGACTAGCTGAAAAAAATTAAAAGCTCTATCCAAACCCAATAAATACTTCTATTGTTCCTATATGATGCCCTTCTTTGTCATTTCCTCTACTTTGGTGCATTACTTTGTCTCATAAAATTGTCAAACTGTGGGGTTGGGGATTTAGCTCAGTGGTTCCACCACCTGCCCCACAACCACAAGGACCCAAGTTCAATCCCCGGTACCAAAAAAAAAAAGACTGTCAAACTATGGAGTCTAATTCTCCTTTATATTCCCCATGGCTAGAATGTGCCAGGGCTATACGAGGCTGTAAATGAATGTCAGCTGAATCTGTGGAATAAAAGAAAATGAATGTATGGAAAAGATATTACCAAATTCTAGTTACATGGCTTTTAGTTTTTAAAACTGACCTTATTTCTTGAACACATACACTTCTTCCAGAGAAGCCAAGGAAACAGAAATGACCAAGTCAGAGTACACTACAATGCCACACTCACGACCAAAGCATCCGCATGTGTGCCTTTATGAGGTCAAATCAAAGGTTAGATTTGAAAATTTTGTCAGAGCTTGTGTACACAAGAGAGGAGAAAAACCACAGAGCGAAAGAGTCTTTGCACATAGAATCATTCATTCTGAGTTCCAATGGGCCTATGTCCTGAGGATGTACAGACAGGCCCAAGGTACCTAAACTAAATTGTAACCGTGTATAAGAGGGTGGATTTTACTTCCTCCTTTCTCCTTCTAGGGCACTGAATTTAGGTAAATCAAGGTAAGAAGTTCATTGAAATGTGTCCAAAAATTAATAACTATTATCATAGTTACGATAATAGAGTCAGACAACTGATTTGATAACAGAATTGCATTTTCTTATTGAATTTATAGAGCCAGATAGCTTTTGAAATTCAGAATCTCTTAGAGTTTAGAAATATAATCAGTGTTCATATTGTATCCTATATTCTTTCCTCCTTGATAAGCAGCCAATACCCAAACACATTAATGTTTCTATAGGAAGATGTGTGGATATTCCTACTAAGTACAATAAATAAAAACTATATGCTGTCACATCAATTCAGATCAAATATTGCCACCAAAATAGTTCAGGTTGGATCAAGTTTTACTAACAAATGACTTTCTACAAATCTTTCTGCATGCAGAGATGGAGCTTTCAGGATGACTGCAGGAACTGAAAAAGAGGACAGTGCCAGCAAAAGACCCCTTGCAGATTTGTTCACATCCTATTCCCTGGGGTCTGTGAGAAGCTGCCCAGCACAGGGAAACTGAGGTTGCAGCTGGGAATAAAATTACTAATGGGCCAATCTTGAAATTAGGGAAATTATTCTGATTTATCCTGGTGGCCCCATTGTGACAAGGGTCCTTAAAAGTGAACAAACTGGAAGAAGAAGAGTCCCAGGAAGGCCACCGAGAAACGCAACTGGCCACTGTCGACTTTGAAGGTGGGAGGGGATGGGAGTCGATCTCTAGCACCAAGGTAGGAAAAGCGAGGCAATGGCTCCTCCCTAGAGGCCCCACGTCGGAGCACAGCCTCCAACACCTCAGCCTAGCCCCTCGAGATCGCTCGGCATTCTGACCTGCAGAGCCGTAAGATAACACATTTGTGCTAGGTTAAGCCACGAAGCTTACAGTGCTGCTGTACGAGCAGTAGGAAACTAATAGAAGGGCAAGACTTCAGTTGAGGGCTGAGAGGCTCTAGGAGCTGAAGAAGGAAAGGAAAAGAATGATAGATGGAAGCAGAAGGAGCCAGAGGAGAGCAGAGGCCTCTCTGGTAACGAAGGGCAGCAGCGCGTGTGTCTCCAGACCTCTGATTTGCTTCTTGTGACAAAGAGTATTAGATACGAAGCAAACCGCCCCTGCAGTTTACAAAAAGAGGCAAAGTGATGTAGTTTCAAATACTCACCTACTATATTTACCTGGAAAGCGTCACCCACTATACGATACATTTGCCACTCTGATAACAGCCAAGTGGTAAACAATAAACACTTTCATGAAGTCTATTGCACATATTCATTGGTTTGGGATGCAAATTAAATTCAGAGATGTTAAAATGGGAAGGGAAGAAAGGCTTCCCTGCCAGTTTAAGAAGTTCAGCACCTAAAGACACGAGGTGGCCGGCCCCTGTGACACACACACACGGTTTCCCCAAGACAGGGGAGAAATGTAAGCAAGTTCTGCTTTATTATTTCTGTGCTTTAAAAACACACAAGCTGGCCAGGGATTTAGCTCAGTGGTTCCGCCACCTGCCTCGAAAGCGCAAGGACCCGAGTTCGATCCCCAGTACCAAAAAAAAAAGAAAGAACGAACAAGAAGAATACGCAAGCACGTAAGACCTGTGTCAAC
>NW_004624864.1:1261141-1272211 GCF_000247695.1 Heterocephalus glaber | reverse complement strand
GGATAAGCCCGTCCATGTCACCTTCACGGTCATCTCCCCGCTGCTGAACCCCGTGATCTACACCCTGCGGAACCACGAGATGAAGTCAGCCATGAGGAGACTCAGGAAAAGACTTGGACCTTCTCATGAAATGGACCAGTAGTTCCCCCCGATCTCCACTTTTGAAAATGTTTGTACATCAGATAAACTCTATTCACCAATGATTTCTAATTAAAATTTTGTTCCTACTAAGATCCATATGACCTTCCAAGATTCTGATCAATATGCTACAAAGGCAAAAAAAAATTTTTTTTTAGAGTTTTTTATGTCCCAGAAAATCTTAAGCAAAATTCTTAGCAGGAGAGCTGTTCATTGCTTTTCCAACACAGCCTTGGAAGAAATAAATGAAACTAAACCAGAATACACCCAGACCCTCCCACCACAACCCTGCACCTTACCTGGAAGAAAGCACAGACATGTCATTGAAGCACAATGTTGTGTGGGCTTTGGGATGCTGTGGTCTTTCATGAACTAATCACAAACTAATTAAGCTCCTCTCCCAATTCTTTAAAGGAATAAATTAAATTATTCTCAACTCAAAAAAATTTTAACTTTTTCAATTCATATTATGCTTTGCTCACATTATGCTTTGTTGACAGCCTTGCCTGTGGGACTTCAAAAGACCTCATCAGTTCTAAGTTCTGTAAACTTTAGCAAATTGTTTACTTGATCTTCCTCTAGACAAAAATGCACTAACCACCTCTTTAATGAATTTCTCAGCAACCTATAGTTTGCTCTAGTGCAGTCCTTTGACCTTGTTGTAAATTTTCTGTTCTCTTTCTATCTCCCCCAGGAGCATCACACTTTATTCACTGTCATAGCCCAGCATCTGCCACAATTAGAATATAATAAACACTAGTATACTTGTGTTGAAGTAAAATACTCAGTGAATAAATATTGTTTCTCACCCATCTCTCCATTGGAAAAATAATGCAACAACAGGATCCAGGAAATATAACAATAATCCTCAGTGTCTATAGCCTTTACTTCCCCAACAAAAGACAGACTGGCAGACTGGATCAAAAAAACAAAACACAATCATAAGTTGCTTACACAAGACATCCCAAAGGAGGCCATACACTGGTGCCTCAATTTACAAATTTAATTTGTTTTATGATTTGGGGGAAAATGGCTGTGTTTGTATGGGGAAGACAGCCGTGGTTGTGTTTGTCACCCTATGCGGAGTTTGTGAATAGAAGCAAAATTTTGCCAAATGGTTGTTCGCAGACTGAATTGTTTGCAAACAGAAGCATTCATGAACCAAGGTACAAAAGTGAAGGGATGGAATATGACAGTCCATGCAACCAGAGCCTGAAGGCAACCAGGAGAGGCTCTTTTTTTAAAAAAAAAATATTTATTTAGGTTTTTGGGGTTTTTTTTAGTTTTATAATTTGTTGGTACCGGGGATGGAACTCGGGTCCTTGCGTTCTCAGGGCAGGCAGCAGAACCACTGAGCTAAATTCCCGGCCCAGAGAGGCTCTTTTATCTTCAGACACAGCAGAATTCAAGCCAAAACTGATCAGAAGGGACAAAGTTGACCACTACACACTGGTAAAGGGGACAATTAAAAATGAAGACATTGCAATTTTAAATATAGGTGCATCAAATGTTGGTGAACAAAAACTCACAAAACAAAAACTATTGGCTATAAAAAGACAGATAGATCCTGTTATGGCTTGTGTCTAGATGTCCCCCCAAAGCCTCATGGAAACATAGTTGGAGTTTTTCAGATGTGGCTGGATCTAGAGTGTGTGATGGATGCTGGGATTAAGTTGTGATGCTGGCATTAAGGGTGTGTGATTACTAAATTAGTACACTAATTGGTTTGACATAGTTCTGGGTGTAGAGAATAGGAAGGCCCACCTAGGTGTGAGTGGCTCCACCCAAAGGGCAGAAAGTCTGGAAGGGATAAAAGGGAGAGGCTGGCTGCTGCTACTGCTGCTTCCTGACTATTCACTGCTTTGTTAACTTCCTGCCTCTTGCCTGCCCTGCCATGGACTGTTTCTCCTCTATGATGCCCCTCTGCCATGGCACCATGCCTTGGAGCCAGGCAACTATGAACTGTGAGTTAAAATGAACCTTTCCTCCTTTAACTTTGGGTGTTCGGTGTTTTGTCTCGTCAACAAAAAAAGTTACTAAGTCAGACCCTAAACAATCATAGCAGGAGACTTCAATACCATACTCCACAAATACAGGTCAACCAGAAAAATCAACCAAAAATATCAAAGTCAAACCACACCATTAAAAAAATGGAGAAATATAAGAAACTATTTGGAAAACACATATTCCAAAATTTGGAGAAAATAGGAGAAATGGAGAAACTCCTAGAAACATATAAATTACAAAAAAATTGAACCAAGAAGATAACAAAACACTAAATAAACCAATAACAGGCAATGAAATAGAGACAGTAATGAAAACCCTACAAACTAAGAAAAGCCCAGGACCCCATGAATTGAACACAGAATTCTACAGGAACTCTGGGGTTCTAACACCAATACTCCTCGAACACGTGAACACATCTATGAAATTGAAAGGGGAAGAGCACTACTAAACTCATTCCTAGAAGATACCATTGTCATGATATCAAAACAAGACAAAATTTTAACAAAACAATAAAACTGCATGACCATTTCCTTATAGACTAGAGAAGCAAAAACATTCTCCACAAGATACTGGTAAAAGAATGCAAAAACACATTAAAAAGATCATACATCACAACCAACTTGGTTTCACCCCAGGGATGCAAGGAAGGTCCAACGTATGTAAATCAATAAATGCAATACATATACAGAAGCAAAGACAAAAAACACATAATCATCTCCATAGAAGCAGAAAAAAGCCTTTGACAAAATCTAACATCCATTCATAGTTAAAAAGATTAAAGAAAATAAGTATAGAAGGACCTTATTTCAAATTCATAAAAGCTATTTATAACAAATCTACTGCCAACATCATATTAAATGTGGAAAAACTGAAAGCTTATCCTCTAAAATCAGTAAGAAGACAAGGAAGTACTCTCAACACACCTGTTCAACACAGTATTCAAAAACTTTAGTCAGAAAAAAAACTTTAGTCAGAGCTATCAGGAAAGAAAAATAAATAAAAGCAATTTGAAGGGGAAAGAAAGAAGTTTGATCTGATCATTCCATTTGTAAATGGCATAATCTTTTAATAGAAGACCCAAAAACCTCCACCTGAAGACTTTTAGAGCTAATGAAAAAATTCTGCAAAAGACAAAATCAATGTGAAAAATCAATAGCATTTCTGCACACCAAAAATGAATCCACATAGAAAAAAAATAGGAAAACAGTCCATTCACAATAATTTCAAAAAAACTAAATACCGGGCTGGGGATTTAGCTCAGTGGTCCCACTGCCTGCCTTGCAAGCACAAGGTCCCAAGTTTGATCCCTGGTACCAAAAAACAAAAAAAACTAAACCAGAATATAAAAAACCTCTTTAACAAAACTATACAACTCTGAAGAGATTGAAGAGGACATCAGAAAATGGGAAGCTATTCCCTATTCCTGGTAGCCAGAACCAATATTGTCAAAATGGCCATGTTACCAAAAATGATATATAGATTTAAGGCAATCTCAATCAAAACATCAATAGCATTCCTTACAGAACTATGAAGAACAATCCTAAAATTTATATGAGATCAGAATAGACCCATAATAACACAAGCAGTAGGAGGGAAACACGGGCAAAGCAGGAGGCATCACAATCAAGTTATACTACAAAGTTACCATGATAAAAACAGCATGGTACTGCTGACAATACAGATATGTGTATCAGTGGAACACAGCTGAAGATGAAGGAACAACCTCAGGCACATTCAACCATTTCATCTTTTGTGTGTGTGTGTGGTACAGGGGATCAAACTCAGGACCTTGCACTTGCAAGGTAAGTGCAGCACCACTGAGCCAAATCCCCAGCCCCACAACAACCATCTCCTCTTTGACAATGGACCCAAAAACACTTACTGGAGAAAAGATAGCCTCTTCAACAAATGGTTTGGAAAAACTGGTTATCCACACACAGAAGAATGAATCTAGAACTATATCTCACCCTGTCCTAAAATCAAATCAAAATGATCCAAGACATATAAAATCAGAAACACTAAATATGCTGATAAAAGATAAAATAGGAAAAATTCTTGAAGATATAGGTACAGCCAAGGACTTTCTGAACAGAATCTCAGTTGCATAAGAACTAACACCTTCAATAAACAAATGGAATTACATCAAACTAAAAACTCCAGAACAGCAAACGAAACAAATAACAAAATGAATAGACAGCTTATGTTCCTTGCCAACTACTCCACAGTCAGAGAACTAATATCTAAACTACATAAAGAACACAAAAAATAGATCTCCAAAATAAAGACCCAATTAAAAATGAGAAATTGAAATAGACACTTCTCAAAAGAAAATTTAAGATGTGTCAGATACCTATACCAAATACCCACAATGAAAGGAGTCATCATGTATTGCAAACATGTACTGATAAGTAAATATTTTTAAAAGATAGATAATAGACAACAGGGAGGCAGACTCTGTGGTGTTGGGAAGGGGATCTGAAAATGGGGCCTGATGGGATGGAGAGGAGGGGAAGGGAAAGTAAAGAGGATTAAAATTCAATATGTAAATGTTCCGATTCCCCACCATGAATGGATTTACTATCTATCGCAAACACTAATAAAGAATGTTACGGAAAAGGGAAACCTAAAGAACTAACACACCCTTATGCTCCTTTGCACCTGTAAAAACACCTGCCATATAGAGTGAAAGAAGAAAGAAAATAGGACCAAAACAACCACACACACACAGAAACAGGACAGTAAAGGGTCCTCTTAATTCTGCATTCAGAATGGACCCAGTGTGCCCTGCCCCCACATCCACAAACAAACGAGGAACCTGAGGGGGCCAGCTGGACCCCGAGCCCGCCCTGTTCCCTCCGCAGGTGCTGCTCTGCTTGGTTTAGCTGCGTTCCTGTTGGCCTGGCTCCTCTGTCCTCCTGGTCAGACAACTTTACTTCTGCAGTAGCGGCCGAGGGCACAGTGTGCCTGCTCAGGGACCAGCCTTCCGCAGCGTCTGAGGGGGCCTTCTCCATCTCCACCCGCTTCTCTTTACTGCAGCCCTGGGGGCCTCGTATGCGTGCTCTTTCCACAGCAGCCTGCATCAGCGTACTTTGCTGTCTACAATGCTCCTCTCCAGTGCTCCACCCACACCACACTCTGTCCAAACTGCACACCGCCTCCCTCTCCTGGACTCTGGCTGAGGGAGGCAAGCGGTGCAGACACGCAAGGGTGGGCAATGGTCAGGACATCCTGCAGGCACGAAGCCCCCTGTCTGGGGAGAGGAGGTGCCTGTTCCAGCACTGCCCAAGTGTCTGTTTTCCTTCCACGTCTCGCCAGCCTCAGCCACTGCCAGCCCCTGGGACTCACTGAGCTGGCCCCTCTCCTGTGATTGTTGTCCTGCTTGCCAGGGAGCAAAGGGTCTTGGGGGTTTGAAGGACCCACAGAGCTTGCTTCTTGCTGCCTCGGCCACGAGTGCTTACCATAATAACTTAAATAATATTTAACTCTAGGGTAGGGCTTATCTCAGAAGATAAAAGGGGAGAAAGAAGTGTGGGAAATTCCTAAAACTATGAAATAGCTGTCTTCTTTTTTCAAACTATAACCGAATTTTGTTTGTTAAAATAATCTTCAGGGCTGGGGTTTTAGCTCACTGGTAGTGCACCTGCCTAGCAATTATTAAGTCCTGTGTCTGATTCATAGGACTGCTGAAGTGATAATAACAACAGCACAGTGAAATTGACCCCCAGGCTGCACACTCAGTAGTAGGCATACTGGTCTACCTCGCCCCGTTCCTGTTCTGAACACTGTCTTGAGTCAGAATGGATCACTTCTCTACTCTTCATCCTCTAGTAAGTGCCTTTCTACACATTCAGAGACAATGAGTCCTGGGCCAGGGATTTAGCCCAGTGGTGTCCGCAAGATCCTGAGTTTGATTCCTGGTACCGAGAAAAAAAAAATGAATCCTTACACTAATGACCAGACATGCACATGACCAGAGCAGAGTTGCCTTGCCTTATGATATATTTCTTCATCTGGACTCCACTTCAGTCATCCTTCCCACCTTTGCCTTCCAAGAGCTAACCAGATGTCCCCTCCTCACCCTTTCAGAAATTGCAGATCGCTAATGAATTACTTCCTATACTTTCCCCTGCCTTGTTTCCCTACACCTGCTTTTTACCACCTAAAATCCATACAATTTTGTTTGTTTTGTTAAATATCTGTATCTTCCTGCTAGAATGTAAGTACCACGAGGTCAAGGATTTTACTCTCTCATACCTGATAACCTAGAAGTGCCTGGTACATAGGAGCTACTCAGTAATATTTTTAGCGAATACTATGTTTTTAACGTCCTATATGTTTAAAATATGTTAAAGAGATTTCCTGTAACTATATTAATTTTCTCAGGTGAATGTCATTTGCTGCTTCCTAGTCACATATTTAGTCCTGTTGTTATTTTATTTTTTAAATTCCACTTGATGCAAAAATGTTCCAATGGAAATTTGGATCCCTCTTGAGCAAAATTTATTGACTAGTCCAAAAGCTCCTCCCAATTGGTTTATGTTTAATCTGTGGTTGTGGTAACCTTGCACATTGTATTACATTATTAACTAACCTTAGGACGTTTGGGCAAGCTGCGTAATCATCCCTTTGATGTATAGATTTTATTTCTCTTTGTATCTGCTGCTTTGCATTTAAGATGGCATATTGTGACTGAGATAGGAAGAGTAGAACCAAGGGTTCACTTAATCCTGGGTATCTGGCATCAGATATTGTGGCCCTCGAAGTAGCAGAGAAGAATTCCTGTTTCAACTTCAGGACATTGCTTTGTTCTGCAGACCAATAAATCGTGACTGTGAGAACACTTTTACCAGCTTATCTAGCTAGCTAGGTGTAAAGTTAGTTCCGTCTGGCTGTGTACAAAGTAAAACACTCTAAATGGACTAAGGGGAAAGTGTTAAGAAGGGCACATTTCTGATTATCTATCACGGGCTTTACAGGTGGGAATCCAGGCTCAGGGAGCCGCCACTACTCTCTGCTTAGGAGGAAGTGAACAGAAAGTGCTCAGGCCTAGTCCTCTCCTTCTGGCTCCTTGACAGCCTAATCCAGGTGATAAATATATATAATCCAAATATGTCCTCTTTTATACTTTTCAAAATATGAAAATCAATACTGGAAAGATTTTAGGCCCATTGTTTGAGAAGTCTTAACAAGAATTGATTGAGTGAGGAGAAGGGAATTCATTTTTTCTCTTGCCATTAGATACCCTGGACACGGACCAAAGAGGGATTTTTCCGCAATGGATCTTTGTGTGTTTACGTACTTTCATATGCATTTGCAACACATTAATAACTCCCTCTGGGATTCCTTCACCAGCAGTGAAACTAGCCACTTCACTTCCACTTCCTTGTTCAATAACATTTCTTCATCTACATCTCCTAATAAGCCCGGGGCTAAGGGATTTGGATGTGAGGTGGGGTCACAGTTCAATAACACTTGCATGCCAGTGCACACGTGTGTTCTGGTAACATTTTAATTACTCCCATTGATACCACATCAGGAAAACTGGAATCCAACATTTAAACTCCACTTTCTTGTCCAATGCTATTTCCTTTGCCATTCTTACATTAAGCCTGAAGCTAAGGGTTTTGAACATAAGACAGGGACAGAGTAAAAGAACCTTAAAGATGTGAATCTTTGAGTCTGCCCTTTCTTTCCTGAAAATGGAGCAAGGGGATACCCCAAGGCCCTTGACCTTCAGAAACAAAATTTTCATAAGTTGTGACTCTTTATATACCTAATAGTATACAATTTCTAGCCAGACTTTCAACATCAAATGAAGTATGTAAAAACATTAAATTGCTATCACGGACTAAGGCTATGCAGAGTAAATTGAGATGTTGTTACTGATTATGTATAACTAACTTGACTTTGAATATTTTACAGGTATATCAGAACCAAAGTGATGTCTTATAAAAAACACAACAAAGGTGGGTATCAAACATTGGGAAAATTTTTTTTAAATATGGTGCTTCGGATGTGAGAGAAGTCATGCATTTGTTGAAAGATTTTGCATTGATTATTGCCAAGCCCCCTGCATACTAAAACCAACATAAGAAGGGATTCTGATGAATTCTGTTCTTCAGACAGACTCTTTTAAATTCCTTTGCCATATATAGTTAGAATTTGGGGGGAAAAGTAAAAGAAAAGAGCATGTGTCTTCCATCTTGTTTCCATCGCTTCTATTTTTTGCACTCTTCTTTGGACCCAATATATATTATTCTATATCTTACATGAAAAATGGGGCTAACCCTAATACTTGCCTATGTGGAGATAAGAATGAAATGAATCAGCTGGGGACTTAGCTCAGTAGTTTCTCTCCCAAGCGCAAGGTCCTGAGTTCAATCCCCAGTAACAAAGAATAAAATGAATCATCTTCCTATACCATGTCACAAATACAAAGAATCCAGAGGAAATCAGCTTATGTTGTTTCCAGAAATGATTCTGTCTTCTATCATAGATCTTTTTTTTTTTGGTACTGGGGATCGAACTCGGGACCTTGCACCTGTGAGGCAGGTGGCTACACCACTCAGCTAAATCCCTAGCCCTGTTCTATCATATCTCCTATGCCACCCTAATTCATCTTTACTTCTCTCCCCAAATAAGTCACTTTTATCATGCATTATCTTTTTTTTCCAGTACTGTGGGTCAAACCCAGGGCCTTGTGCATGCTAGGCAAGTGTCCTATCAGTGAGCTATTTCCCCAACCCATATTGTGTCTTTTAATTTGCACAGTGCATTTTTTGTTGGATTGTTATCAATATGGCCCAACTTTTCTGTACCCTGTTTTGTGTTATTTTTATTTTTATTAACATGTATTAGTTGTATTTATTAATGAGGCTCATTGTGATATTTCCACATACCCACATAGTCTATAGTGATCAAATCCAACCTCCCTTTATCTACCACCCTGAACACACACCCTTCCCAAGTCTCTTTATCTTAGTCTACATTCAGTTCAAATTTTTTAGCTTTCACATAGGAGAGAAAATACATAGTACTTGTCTTCCTGTGACTGGCTTATTTTACTTAAGATATTATCTTTCGTGTCAATCCATTTATCCATATACATTTGAAGATGACAATAAAAGTTTATTGACTATATAAAAGGTGGAACAAGCAATAGAATAACTGAATTTCCTTGACCCAGTCAAAATAATATACACAAAGCACCCATTTTTCTGATGATTCCAGTGCCTTTCACCGCCCTATGCCACTATGCTTTTCTCTCCCCTGAGCTGAAGCATGAGCCCCAGCGGCCCGTTACCTCTTTCCAGAGCACTTCTTGCCATATAATACAGGATACATGAACCAGCGTTGAGGCAAAATAGTCAAAAGCTGTTGCCCACAGCCACCATGGAGGAAGGTTTCAGGTTTACACACCTGAATGTGAGAACCAGAAGGACAGTGGACTTAGATCGATCATTCGTCAACCAAACAATACCTCAGAATCACTGAGTATAATAACAAAGCATTTACTAATGAAGTCAGAAATTGTCTGTTATTAATAAAAATCTCCTTTCATTCCACAGTCCCCTACATTGTGTCAACCATGCTACATTTTCCAATGTTCTCTGTATAGTCGTGATATTTTCACCACTGTCTGGCTGCTTATAGATTCTTTCCCTTGTGTGAATTAGTCTTGCTTCTATTTCTTGGAAATTCATCAAGGCTGAGTGAAACTTTTGCCCCTTCTGGGAAAGCTTCCCTAGTAACCCTCCACAAAGCTCTGTTCTGTTCATACCAGGATTGTATCACCTGCAGGTTTATCCACTTTAGTACTTGTATTTTCCATCAGACTGAAAATTGCTCCAGAGTAAGAACTTTGCTATGCTTGTGTGTATATTGCTAGCACCTGACAATGCTATAAAAAATCACAGGATATAGGCTGAAGGACTAAAGGACTTACTGATTAAATGAATGCCTTCTTGCTTGCCTAATAAACATAATGTCTGGAATGCAGTCGAGTCCACCATTAGGGAGTCTGGTTCACGTTACTAACTTTACTCTCAGCTGCACAGTCTGAAGGTGCTGCAGTTATGCACAGCCTTGGGTTGAACCTGTGCTGACTACAAATTTACCTGGAAGCTCACTCACAATTCTTTTTCTACTACTTTTAAAATTGAGATGATGAAATGATTCCAATCCATTGTTCAATAATGAGTGTCTGTCGTAGCACATGGAACGTAGGCTTAGGAGCCAAGCAGAGTCACATAAGTTCCACAACCTACTCCTACTGTGGTTTGGGAAAGTGGGCTCACCTATTTGAATATCAGTTCCACAACTGGAGAAAGAAATAAAGACCACTTCATAATAATATGGAAGAGCACCATTCACAAAACATTAAGCCTTATTAAATATACTTAATATATTTACATTGTTTAAAATATTCCTTTGAAATAGTAAGATCTACTAAGTGTGCTTTCTTTCTCAACATGCTTCTATTAGAAAACAATTACTGAATAATTTTGCATGGGATAATTTCATTTGATCACCAACTGATTTCCATCTGACAAATGTGGATGATCAACAAATTGTGAACACTGAAGCCACTAGTGGGACCATCTGAACTGCATTCCACAGGCTGAGGGGAACCAGAAAATACCTAGCCCAGCGCTTTCATGTGACACAGCTTTGAAACAATCAGCAAAAGAGAGGATGCTTGCATAGATATGGAAAACTGCACCGGGGTAAGAGAGTTTGTCTTCCTTGGCCTAACCCGGGATCCAGACGTGAGTGGGCTCCTGTTTCTCCTCCTGCTCCTGGTGTATGTCACAACCCTGCTGGGAAACCTCCTCATCATGGTGACCGTGACCTGTGACTCTCACCTCCACACCCCCATGTACTTTCTGCTCCGGAATTTATCTATTGCTGACATCTGCTTCTCCT
>NW_004624864.1:1239134-1249656 GCF_000247695.1 Heterocephalus glaber | reverse complement strand
AAAAAAAAAAGAAAGAAAGAAATTTGGAAAGAGATATTTAGCAATAAACTTTATCCTTTCACCTCTCCTTCTCCTCTGACAAAGAACCACAAGGAAATCGAGGGTGAGGAAGAAACATTCACTGTCTCGATGGTGAAATCATCTTCACAAGCGAATAAATACATCCACATTCACCTGTCATCCCCTTGAAATCTGCCCAGGTCCATGTATTATGTGTCAGTAACACATTGATAAATCTGATAAAAATAAGTGTTACTGATTATAGATCACATATAGTATATTAGCTATTCAATAAACAATAACTTTTTTAAACATCCTAAAAATAATACAACTCTAAAATAGGGATTACCTTAGGAGAAGTAAGGAGAGAAGAAACAGACAGAAATTTCCCTGAAGGTGTCAGTTTTATTTCTTTTTCAGACATAGAACTGAATTATGCTTGGAATATAATCTGCATAGTTGAGTTGTAGTTCAATAGTCAGCACTTGCCTAGCATGACTGAGGCCGTCGGGTTGACCTCCAGAAAGATGACGATGATGATGATAACGATGATGAAAATCTGAATCACCCTGCTGCTCACAGGCAGGTGCATTGGTCCACCTGGACTGGTCTGAGCTGTTCTCCACACATCAGTCGGTCAGACCACCTCCCTCTTCTCTTGACCCTCCAATGTCTCTACACACCCAGGGCAAAAGAATCCTTTCTGTTCTGTGGGTCTCCCAAGTAGATCAACATAGCTGTCTCCCACCTTCCAATGTGTGTTCTCATCACATCAAGTGCCTCTCACTCACAGGGGTCACCTCCTCCTTCTGAGAGGTCACCAGACATTCCCTTGCACCCTTTTAGAAATTGCAGATCCTGGGCCAGGGAGGTAGCTCAATGGCACAGTGCCTACCTCACAAGCACAAGGTCCGGAGTTCCATCCCCAGTATCACGAAAGAAAGAAAGAGAGAGAGAGAGAAGGGAGGGAGGGAGGGAGGAAAGGAAAGAAAGAAAGAAAGAAAGAAAGAAAGAAAGAAAGAAAGAAAGAAAGAAAGAAAGAAAGAAAGAAAGAAAGAGAAAATTGCAGATCCCTAAGTTTGTCCTAAACTGTGCCCTGCTTTATTTTTCTCTACAGTGCCTTTCACATTATTTCATCAAATGTCCTTATCTTCCTGCCAGAATGTAAGTGTCAGGAGGGCAGCGACAAGTATCTGAGTCACTGCCTCGCGTGCAGGAGTTATGAAGTACAACTGAGTATTTGTTTGAACTAGGTGAGAGATACCAGAGTTCCCATCACGCTTCTAATGTTTTTCCTCAGGAGAGTGTGAATTCATGTCTCCTAGTTGTGTGTCTATTCTGCTTCTGAGATGACTTTACTCTAAATACCATTTCCATGTGGACTCATACTTTTCCTGAGCAAAATTCAATGCACAACCCAAAAGCTACTCTCAATTACTTTGTGTGTTTGGTATATAATAGTGTTGAGAGTCTGCTTTCTTTCTGAAACTATTGATGAGCTATTAGACATCTTTGACAATGTACATACTAGTCTTTTCCATACATGGGTTGTATTTCTCTCTTTTATTTTTGTGCTTGTTTAATTTTTATGAGTATATGTTTGTGATACAGAGAAATTACATTAATTTCCATGATTGGTGCACATGCCCATCAAATCACATCAAAGCTTGGTCACTTTTACTTCCCCTCACCTCCTACAGATCCAGAAGGGTTACCATTTGAGATCTAATTTTCTTTTTTCTAGCTTTTTACCACCATATATATATATAAAATTTTCAAAACTTGAAAATGGAGCTTGGAAAGATTTTAGGCCCATTGTTTGGCATGTTTTAAGAAAAAACTGGTTGAGCTGTGGGTGATGGGATTGACTTCCTCTCCTGCCAGTAGATTTTGTCTCTTGCCATTAGACCAAAGGTGGCTGTATTTCTGTAATGAGTCTGGTGTGTGTACGCATGTGTGTATGTCTTACCAACAAGTTAATAGCTCCCCCTGGAACCCCATCCTCACAGTGGAACTAGCCACCTGACCTCCCTTCCCCTCTCTCCTAATAGGCCTGGGGCCAAGGGACTAGGACCTGAGGCAGGCAGGGCACACTGGAAAGAGCGAAGGTATAAGCCAGGCGTGTCTCCTCCACAGCCTCGGAAGACTTTGGACACCAACCCAAATGTGTCCTTAGGTGTGTGTGCACGCACGTACTTGGACATCTGGTGACCTTCTGACTAAACCTGCATCGCCAAAAGCGGATTCAGCCTCTTTCCCCTTCAGTAACACTCCCTTTGCTGCTCTCACTCCAAGTCTGGGACTGATGGGTTTGCACATAAGACGAAGACATCATGGGAGAACTTGATGATGTGACCCCTGGAGTCTGCCTTTCCTTCCTGGAGGTGCAGCAAGGGAAGCCACTGAGATGTATCGCTCACCAGCTGAGTTGTTACTGATTATGTGTTAATTATTTGAATATTTTTCAGGTATATTAAAAGCTTCAGGAACAAGATGACCATCTCAAAGAAAAACACAACAAAGGCTAATGTCACATATTGGAATGAGAGGATGCAGCCTGGCGTGATGGCACATGCCTGTCATCCCAGCACTGAGGAGGCTGAGACAGGAGGATCGCTGTGAGTTTGAGGCCAGTCTGGGCAACATAGTGAGTTCAAGTCCAGCCTGAACTATAAAGTGAGACCCTGTCTCAAAAAAACAAAAAACAGGGCCGGGGATTTAGCTCAGTGGTTCCACCGCCTGCCTCGCAAGCGCAAGGACCCGAGTTCGATCCCTGGTACCAAAAAAAAAACAAAAAAACAAAAAAAGAAGAAGAAGCAGAAGGATGCAAAACTATGATGCTTTGGATACAAGAGCAGTCATCATACATTGGCTAAATCCTTTGCGTTGCTTACTGGTGAGGCTGCTTGAGATTAAAGTCCACTACAAGTCTCTGCCAAATCCTTTTGCACTGATGGGTGTTTTCAAATGACCTTGAAAACCAAAATTTTGGAAGAGAAAGTGTATGTGTTCTATCTTGTTTGCATCTATTTCCATTTCATACATTCTTTCTTACACTCAACATAGATCATGCTCTAGTTTCATGAAAAATAAGACTAATGCTTAACAAAAAAAAGACTAATGCTTAACAATAATTATCTAATGAGTGGAGATAATAAATACAGCTGCATTCCAAACAATAGCTGCATTTATTATTATCAGAAATGATCCTATCTTTGATCTTCTGTCATATCTCTGATGTCAACAAAATCTATCTCTACTTCTCTCACAACATAATTCACTATTGTTATGCATTATGACCTTTATTCAGTACTTTGGAATGAAACCACAGATGTGAACACAGTAGGCGAGTGTTTTGGTGCTGATGTATAGATACAGAAATATCCCCAGTCTGCATCACCTCTTCTAATTTACAGAAATCTATTTGTTAAACTATAAAAGCTTCAGCAACATGGCCCAGGTTATTCTTATATTTGTATTATTAACATGGTTCAGCCGTACAGATGAATTAGGCTCACTGTGATCTATTCTCATGAGCATATGCGGTGCACTGGTAAAACCCAGCCTCTTTTATCCATGATTCCCTGACACACACACGCTTCCCAATCTCTAGGAATCAATATTTAACATTCTTGTCAGCACATTGCACTTCCACAAAGGGAAGAGAACGGGTGGTATTTCCCTTTCTCTGTCTTGGCTGTTTCGCTTAACATAACGTCCTCCAGGTCAGTGTATTTATCCATACACACTTGAAGACTGCAATTAAGTTTAGTGGCCATGTATGAGGTGAGACCAGTAATGTTAACAATAACATTGCCCTGAATGATCACTAACACCTTACACCATCTCTTAGAAAGAAACCACTATCCTGTTCTCCCTCTCACACTCAAGCAAGACCCAGATTTTCCATCACCGCTCCAGGATGCTTCCTGCTGTAGAATACAAGATACATGGATCCAGTGGAGGGAAAGAAGTCCAAGGATGTTGCCCACAGCCACCAGGGAGGAATATTTTAGGTTTTGCAATCCTGAGTACGAGAACAAGGAGGTCAACAGGCTTAGGTCAAACACTCAACAACCAAACAACACAGAAGAGTCATTGAATATAATGATAAAATGTTTATTAATGAGGTAAGAAATGGCCTGTTGCTAACAAACATCTCCTTCCACTCCACAGTTCCTTGTGTTGTGCCAACCACATTGCGTTTTCTGATGTCCTCCACCCAGTCACGCCATTTCACCACTGATTGACCTCCTAGGAGTTTTTATCTTTGTAAGAATTAGTTCTGCTTCTATTTCTTGGAAATTTGCCAATGCTGAGTGAAACTTTTGCTCCAGAACCAGCCCTAACTAGCCCTAGATGGAGCTGGCAGAACACTGCACCAGCATTGCGTCCCGTGCATGCGCATATAATTAAGCATTTGTATCTCCAACCAGACTGAAATCAGCAGCAGAGGAAGAACTTTATTGTGCTTGAGTGTATATTGCCGGCACTGGCCCAGTCCCCCTGTGAGGGTCATGGAATGTGTGCTGAGGAACTAAAGGACTTAGAGATTAATTAGTCCCTGCATAGTGTGGTGAATTGAATGTAGGCTTTACAATTAAATGGTACCACACCTGAAGTTCACTTCTGCAACTTGCTACTGTTGTGACTTGGGGCAAATGAGTTCTCTTCTTTGACATCATTTCTTCATCTGTGAGAAGAAACAAGGACCCCTGCCTCATAGGAATATATAAGAGAAGCATTCACGAGACACTCTTTTATAAGGTATACTTAATATACTTAAATTATTCAATGAAACTTTAAACGTTTAAACTACACTTTTTTCCAACATAGTTCTATAGTAAAATAATTGTTGAATGATCATTCATGTAATTAATTCGATCGCCAAATTGATTGTGATTTTATAAATGTGGATGACTCAACAAAGTGCAAGCACTGAAGCCACTAGTGGGACCATCTGAACTGCATTCCACAGGCTGAGGGGAACCAGAAAATACCTAGCCCAGTGCTTTCATGTGACACAGCTTTGAAACAATCAGCAAAAGAGAGGATGCTTGCACAGATATGGAAAACTGCACCGGGGTAAGAGAGTTTGTCTTCCTTGGCCTAACCCGGGAACCAGACGTGAGTGGGCTCCTGTTTCTCCTCCTGCTCCTGGTGTACGTCACAACCCTGCTGGGAAACCTCCTCATCATGGTGACCGTGACCTGTGACTCTCACCTCCACACCCCCATGTACTTTCTGCTCCGGAATTTGTCTATTGCCGACATCTGCTTCTCCTCCATCACGGCTCCCAAGGTGCTGGTGGACCTTCTGTCAGAGAGAAAGGCCATCTCCTTCCATGGCTGCCTTGCTCAGATGTTCTTCTTCCACCTCATCGGAGGCGTGGATGTATTTTCTCTCTCCATCATGGCCTTGGATCGGTACGTGGCCATCTCCAGGCCCCTGCACTACGTGACCATCATGAGCAGGGGGCGCTGCTCAGCCCTCATCGCGGCCTCCTGGCTGGGGGGCTTTGTCCACTCCATCGTGCAGATTTCCCTCTTGCTCCCTCTCCCCTTCTGTGGCCCCAACGTCCTTGACACTTTCTACTGTGATGTTCCGCAGGTCCTCAAACTTGCTTGCACTGACACCTTTGTTCTCGAGCTCCTGATGATTTCCAATAATGGGCTGGTCACTACTGTGTGGTTTTTTTTTCTGCTTGTGTCCTACATGGTCATTTTGGTGATGTTGAGGTCTCACACGGGTGAGGGCAGGAGGAGAGCCATCTCCACCTGCACCTCCCACATTACAGTGGTCACCCTGCACTTTGTGCCCTGCATCTACGTCTACGCCCGGCCGTTCACCGCCCTCCCCATGGATAAGCCCGTCCATGTCACCTTCACGGTCATCTCCCCGCTGCTGAACCCCGTGATCTACACCCTGCGGAACCATGAGATGCAGGCAGCCATGAGGAGACTCGGGAAAAGAGTTGGACCTTCTCATGAAATGGACCAGTAGTTCCCTCTGATCTCCACTTTTGAAAATGTTTGCACATCAGAAAAACTCTATTTACCAAAGATTACTAATTAATTTTTTTCTGTTTCTACTAAGAAATAAATGACTTTCAAGGATTCTGATCAACATATCATAAAACTAAAATAGTCTTTCATGTCACAGAAAAAAACAAAGAATAAACCTGTTAGCAGGAAAGACATATATTCCTTTTCCAACACATCCTTAGAAGAAATAGAGGAAATGAAATCAAACTGAAATACTCTCACCACATACCTGCACTCTTCCCAGGAGGCAGCAGAGACGTGGATTAGAAGCACAAGGTACCATGGGCTTTGGGATTCTATAATGTCTTTCACGAGCTAATCACATATTAATTAAATTTCCCCTCCAATTTCTGAAAGAAATAACATAAATTAGTGTCGCCTAAAGATTTTTACTCTAAAGCCCACATTCTGTAGCGGGTGCCTTGGAGTTAGCCCTGCTTGGATTACTGTAAGGATCTAACCAGTTATGGTTTTGTGATCATGAAAAAGGTCTTTTTGTGATCTTCCTCTGAACAAAAACCCCCTGACCTCCCCTGTGTTCCTTCAGCAGCCTGGGCTTAGCTCTAGCACAGAACTTGGGACCCTGTTGCTGATTTTCTGTTTTCTTTCTTCCCACTTACCCCAGTAGGATCACACTTTATTTATGTCCTATCCCAAGCACCTAACACACTTGGAATATACTATGCACTACTAAAAACTTGTTGAATTAAAACATTCAATGAATGAATATTGCCTCTCATGCATATTTGCCTTTCAAATCAATGAAATTATATGTTTAAGAAAAAAGTCTGATTGCACAGACTTAGAACTGTGGTCCCAGCTACTCAGGAGGCTGAGGCAGAAATATAGCTTGAACCCAGGATTTTGGAGCCAGCCTGGGCAAATCAAAAGAGAAGAAGGAAGGAAGGAAGAAAGGAAGGGATTTTATTTTTTATTTCCTAATGATATGACTCCTTAAAAGTGACAGAAACTTGTGGAACTACTTCAGACAGCATGTTATGGTTTAGATCAAAAAATATCCCCCAAATCCTCATATGTTTGGAAGGTAATTGGGTCATGAGGCAATAGTCTCATTGGTGGATTTATCTGTTGATTAGTTCAGTAGCTGGGTATGCTTTTAGGAGGTGGGGCCTGGTTGGTTGTGGGTCACTGAGGCGTGACCCAGAAGAGTGCATCTCCCTGGCTGGCTCCTCTTTTGCTTCTCTGCTTCCTGTGCACCATGGTCAAGTAACATTTACTCTCCTATGCTCCTCTGCCACCCTGCTTCTGCCTCAGAGTCTGCCAACCATGCACTAAAACCATGAGCCAGATTTAATCTCTCCTTCTTTACATTTCAGGGGTCAGGTATTGTGTCCAGCAACAGGAAAGTGACTAAGACATATGTTCAATCTGAGAGTGGGGTCATTGCTGTGGCTATAGATGACCATGTGGTTTAGAAACCTTTGGCAGTGGTTCAGGGGAGGAATTTGGAAAGGTTTGGAAGTACTGGCTAGAGAAGCCACAGAATGCTGCCAGCTGAGCTTGTTGGGAGATTCTAATTAAAGCTCATAAAACTAGAATGACAGAAATGCAGATAGTAAAGGCCAGGCTAGGGATGTTTCAGTTAGGAACAAGGATTTCATTGACAGTTGAACTAGGGGCCATGTATGTTACACTCTGGAAAAAAAGTTGTCCATGTTTTTCTGATTACTGAGACTATGGGAAATTGAGATTAAGGGCAGTGGACTAATTAATCTAGTAGAGGAAATTTCAAAGCATCCCAGTGTTTAGGTTGTGGCTTGGGTACTGCTGGCTGCCATTAGCCAGATCTACAGTAAAAATCAGGATAAAAAAACCCATGTGAAAAGTCTGAAGTTTCATCAGAAAGGAAGTGCCTGCAGAGTTGGAACAAAAAAGACCATGTTTGTTAAAAACATTAGCATTAAAATGAAGCTAAGTACATTTCAGGGCAATAAAAAAGATAACTGGAGGGCATTTCTTGAATCAATAAGATCTCACCCTTCAGAGGCTCAGGGGTGCAAAACTGTATGGGTTTCATTTGAGAAGAGATACACAGGGCCTCTTGCTCAAGAAGGGCCACCTAGGGAATTGGTCACCCAGGATTTGTTTCATAGTACTCAGCCATCCAGGTACTTACATGTCACTGCAGCCATGGTCTAAGGAGGCCTGGCTACTGCTCAAGCTGGCAGCAATCCTTAACATCATCAATGTGGTGCTAGTCATACAGGCATTAATAACACAAGAACTATAGGGTTAGGGAGGCCTCCACTCAGATTCCAGAAGAAAGCCTGAAAATCTAGGCAGTGTGCCCTTTAGAGGGTAGTGCATGAAGCTATGAGAGTGAAGCCAGAACTGTAGTGGAAACCCCAGGAAGTTAGAGATGCCAGAAACATGAAACATCTGCTGAGAAAAAGCTGTAGACAGTGAACAAAGCCATCCCAAGAGAAGGGTCATGTGGATTGCAACCAGCAGTCCCACAGGAACAAGGCTACTCAAGTCCCTTGGAGCTACATCTCACCACAGTTTGCCTCAAGTGCTGAACATGGAACTACAGGATTTAATGTTTGCCCTGCTTTGTTTCATTCTTCCTTTGGTTTCATTCCTGTCTATTCTCCTATTTCTCCCTTTTGGAATAGGAATGTTTACCTTGTGTCTTGTATGTCAGCAGTGTTTCACTTTCTCTTTTATTTTTATAGGGGCTCACAGGTAAGAGTTTGCCTTGAGTCTCAGCTGCAACTTTGGACTTGAACTTTTCAGCACCGTTGAAATTGTTAAGACTTTGGTGACTCTTAGAGATGAACTAAATGTATTTTGGGTAATGTGATGGACATGAGTCTTTGGAGGGCCAGAGGCAGAATATTATTGCTTAAATCAATAATAGCCAAAAAAAACCTCATGTATTTGGAAGGTGATTGTATTATGGAGTACTGTACTCATCAATAGATTCATCCATTGATGAATTCAGTAGATACATGTACTCTTAGGAGGTCACTAGCAATGTGGCCTGGAAAGATATATCTTCTTCTCCAGCTCCTCCATTCTCTCTCAGCTTCCTGGCAACCATAAGTTGAGCACCATTTCCTCCACCAGGCCCCTGTGCCATCCTATTTCTGCCTTGGAGCCTGCTAACCATGAAACCATGAGCCAAAATAAATCTCTCCTTCTTGAAGTTGCAGGGGTCGGGTATTGCGTCCAGCAATGGGAAAGTGACTGCACAGTGTGTGTATATATATATATATATATTCAAAAATGTTGAAACAAACCGATAAGCATTATTCAATACATCAACTTGGTTTTTATTTTTTTACTTATGCTCTTAAAATACTATATTTGTTATTCTGAAAGTTTTCCCCCTCATTTCTGGAGGTAAATCCTAGATCTTAAAATTGTTGAAACTACAAAAATGTCTATGTCCAGTATAAATCTCCATCTCAAATCGGATATGCAAAGGCTCAGAAGATATAACAATCTGCAAGGAGCCCATTGTAACACAGATTAAAGGAAGCAAGGAGGAGAGAGGTAGTGGCTGAGGTCAGACAGATAATGGAATGTGGGTCATTATAATCTATAAAGAGACCATTGTAGAGCTTTGCCTTTCACACTGAGTGAAATAGAAAGCATTTGGGGGGGCTTTAAAGAGCAAAATAATAATGCATATTTTACCAGGATTGCAGAGGGTACCATTATGAATAGACTGAAGGGGATAAGAACAAAAATAGGAAAACAATTAAGTTTCTGCAATAATTCCACAAAGGAAATAATGAAGACGTGACTTAATGTAGTAATGGTGGGTGCAGGGTATGTTTAAAAACTTTGGTGGCCAAACCAGTGGGATGTGCTGATGGATTCAAGACACATTCCTGACTACCACTGTGTCCTAGGGACCTTCAGCGTCCAGGTCATCAGCCCATGGGCAGCTTCTTCGTTCTCACCCCTGTGCCTTCTTCCGATCTGATTCCTCTTCCCAAGACTTCCGTGTCACACATCAGAGAACAATGCTGGTGGGTGAAATTGCCTAAAGTGATTGTTCCACCTCCTCCAAAGTAGAAGTTTACTTCCTAATGGAAGTTTCATGGTAACTTCACTCTGTCACAATGTAGGACTCAGTATGGCTGTGAGACTTTCTCAGGGATTCAAGCTCCCCAAAACACGTCCCTGTAGTCAAAGCTGGGGAGAAAAGACAAAACAATAAAATTTATATTTTATATTTACTAATAAGTTATGTGCCTGGAAATGACCAATCATATAAAGTATCAAGGGTTTTGTTTTATTTTGTTTCAATGTTTATTACTGTTGTGCCCAGATTGTGAGGTCCCAAAGACCACCAGGAGGCCGTTTCCGATGTAAGCGCACGAGGGTTGTTTATTCAAGCTTAAGCAGGGACTCTCAATTGTCACCGACACAGCGGATCGAGATTGAGAGCCCCGAGTTCCAAATTAGCGGGGTTTTTATAGAGGTTACAGCAAGGTTTGGAGATT
>NW_004624864.1:1176420-1223615 GCF_000247695.1 Heterocephalus glaber | reverse complement strand
TCTCACACGGGCGAGGGCAGGAGGAGAGCCATCTCCACCTGCACCTCCCACATCACGGTGGTCACCCTGCACTTTGTGCCCTGCATCTACGTCTATGCCCGGCCCTTCACCGCCCTCCCCATGGATAAGCCCATCCATGTCACCTTCACGGTCATCTCCCCGCTGCTGAACCCCGTGATCTACACCCTGCGGAACCACGAGATGCAGGCAGCCATGCGGAAGCTAAAGAAACAGCTAAGTCCTTCAGAAAAGATCTCAACTGGATGGGAATGAGATAGCCTCAAAATTTAAAGACAGATATTAAATGTACTTCCTTGATGGGCCGGGGATTTAGCTCAGTGGTTCTGCTGCCTGCCTCGAAAGCTCAAGGTCCCGAGTTCAATCCCTGGTACCAAAAAAAATAATAATAATTAATTGGACTGGGGATTTAGCTCAGTGGTTCTGCTGCCTGCCTCGAAAGCTCAAGGTCCCGAGTTCAATCCCTGGTACCAAAAAAAATAATAATAATTAATTGGACTGGGGATTTAGCTCAGTGGTTCTGCTGCCTGCCTCACAAGTGCAAGGTCTTGAGTTCACTCCCCAGTACAAAGAAAAAAAATGTACTTTCTCGAAATTGAAAGAAATCACCTACCTGCCGAAGGCAAAACAAAGGGGTCTCAGTGGCTCCCATGGAGTCCTAGAAAAGCTTGGCCCTGCAACTCGTACTGGGGTCCATCTGCTCTTCGGCGAAACCCACTCATATTCTCCACTACTCTCATCCAATTATTCGTCCCACAAATATTGACAAAGCACACACTTGGTACCTGACAATGCTGGGGTTCAGACTGCTACCGAGAGATGAAAAGCACCGCCCTGGGGCGTACCCCAAATGCATGAGGAAAGACACAAAGTGCTGGGGAAAGAATGTGTGCTCTTTGAGAGCTTCCAACGCTGTCTGACCGTGAGTAGGTCCTGTGACAGGGACAAGGGCAGAAAAGGGCAACCAAGTACAGAGGACAGCAGGTGCACAGCGGAGCCACACACGTTCGTGTGAACTTAACGTGCCCACTAAGTGTGTGTTCGTGGGATGCACGCTCGTGGCTGGCACTTAAACATTGCGGGGGAAAGATTTCCATTACCAGGCCAGCTGAGCTCAACTTTCCCAGGGCATCTGTGGCGGATTAACTGACGGTCACCTCATAACGCCCAGCTGAACTGAATCAGCATGGACTGGGTGTGGAGGAGCCACCTGAGGATTGTTGTCAACAGCCATAGAAAGAGACCTGGAGGGGAAGATCATTTGCTGTTGATTTTCTAGAAGCTTGGTGTGGATGGTTTTCCTGATGCGAACTTGGCTGTTCTCCTCAGAGGAGGAGCTCGGGGCCTCGCTGTTGCTGGGAATGGCTGCTGTTCTCCTCAGGGGACCTCTGATCTGCACCATGAGCCTCACTTCCTGGCTCCAGTGCAGATCCCTCAGCCTGGTGGCACAAATCCTTCACCCCACTAGCGCAGGTTTTCTGGCTTCCACCGCTGGCCTTTGGGCCTCCAGGAGCAGATCCTCCATATGGACAAGCATGAGACACTGCCGTGGGCTCTAGGCCTCTGGTTGGACTCGTGGAGGACACTGCCTTGGACTCTAGGCCTTCCGCTGGACTTGTGTGGGACACTGCTGTGGGATCCAGACGCTTGGCTGGATTCTTTGGGCCTTTAGTGTGCGGTTAATCCCTTGCACTCCTTTGCATTTGACTTTTTGGGTGACTCTCGTAAGACAATCTTGTAAACTATGTGTCCTGCAGTAAACGTTTTCCCTTGCCAAAGCCCTGACTGTAGCACTCCTTTGTCCTTTCCAGTCTGTTTAGGGAAAGCATGTCTAATCAGAGAATCTGAAGCTTGGTAGTCTCTACTACGCGGACTGAGAATGGTACTGAGAAGGGCTGCCTGATACTGTGCAGGGATCTACTGACACTACTGAACTATGTTTCCCATTAGGGTAAATCTCAAGCCAAAACAGCTGGTACACACCTGCTGATCACAGGGTGCCGGCCTCTGCAGTAGAAACGTCAAATACGGGTGGCGGACACAACGGAAGTTCATTTCCCGCTCGTGCCTCAAGGCGGCGCTGTTCGGTCCTTCAGAGTTGCAGGCTTCTGTCCGGGCGTCCGTTTCTCTCCAGATCCCCGGAATCCTCTCCGTTCACCAGGCAGATAGAAAAGGGAGGGAAGATTAAGCCTTAAAGAGCGACAGGGCGTCCGCATGGCCAGTCCTGGGAATAGAGTGGACTGCTGTGGGGCCCGCCCCATTGGCTGGCTGTTGGTCGCACAGCCTTGCCTGACTGCAAGGAAGCCAGGAGCGCGTGAGCAAGCTATGCTCCCAGAGAGAGAAGGGGAAGTGGCTAGCTCTGGGGCTCTCTGCCACACGACCGACTCACCCCTACCCAATCTCCTTTGGAAAGGCGACAAGGAGCAAGACTTTACTTCTAGAAGGATTTTCTCAGTATTGGAAATCAAACCCAGAGACTCACACATGCCAGACAAGTACTCCACCGCTGAGTTACAACTCCAGCCTGTGTAGTTTGTTTGCTTCTTTGTTTGTTTTTTGGAGATAGAGCCTCACACTGAATTGCCCAGGCTGGAAGTCGTTCTGCCTGCACCTCCCACGTAGCTGAGACTACAGGCCTGCCCCACCATGCCCGGTTTAGGAGTTTGTTAATGCACAGATTTGTGTGCTGGAAGGAGTACTGAACCCCTGGAAACCACAGAGACCCAAACTGAAATGACTGTGATAGGGAGAAAACTAATTTAAAGGAAGGGGAGGGGGTGGAAGGAAACCGGGGTTAGGATGACCACGGACTGGAGCTGGGGAGTAGAGTCTTCACAGAAGCCTGGTCCGGAGCGGGGGCAGCCCTGACAGAAGACAAGTGCAAGCGCTTCTCTGTCGATTGACCTTCCTGTGTTCCGCTCTATTTGCACCGTTCGACAATGTTCTGAACTATTTCCCAATGCTAGATGGACTTCTGTGGCACTAGAACTCAGGATGGCAGAGGCCTCAGCCAGATCCACCTGCCGCTCCTGAGTGACCGCGCACTGCTGGGCTCCGTTCCTCAGCCTCTGGGGTACTCTGCAGTGATGCCTTCTGCTCTGTCTCTCGACTCGGCCTCAACCAAGACCTTAGTGACCGTGCAGGACTCTAAGTGACCTAAGACCGGCATAGCATTTATGTTGCAAAGTGTAGGCCTTTTACTGTCTGCACATGTGAACGAAATAACTTCATCAAATATAGTGAGGAAAAGCAGCAATCAAACGCAGGAGAAATTTACTCTTCAGGTAGAGACATTTGCTTCAAGAACAACTAGACATTAAACAGAGTCTAGTTTTTTGGTACTGGGGACCGAACTCGGGACCTTGTGCTTGTGAGGCAGGCGGCAGAACCACTGAGCTAAAATCCCAGCCTGATTCAAGCTTAATTTAGGGGAACTAGAACAGGAGAAACGTCGACCCGGTGAAATGCTTCGTAACGTCTTCTCACCACTAGGTGGAGCCGTTCCTTTTCCTAGAGATCACGGAGGTTTCCCTGGAGCAGCCTGTACTTGGGGGGAGGCGTCCCACATACCAGTGGGCATAAGAATCCCCTAACAATTTAATGAAAATGCAAAGTCCCAGGCACTCTCTCCAGGAGATTTCAATAGTTTTCTAACAGATACCAGAATCTGTGTTCCGAGGAGCAGGCCCCTCCTCTGCCCCATGCCTTCTGGTGCCCTCCAGTTCTGACAGAGGTGGTCTGTGGGCAACACTTCGAAAAACCCTGCTCAGCCTCACCGTTTTTCAAACCAAAGATCCAAAAACACGACAAAATCTGATGTTTTAGTAGCCCTGGACCTGCAACTCTTCCATGGTTTTGTTTTTTAATGAAGTAACAGTCTGGAGTAGAAAAACCACAGAATTCAAGTGAATTTTTTTTCTGAAGAATTAAGAACCAACCTGTGAAATGGGACAGAATATTTGCAAATCAGAGACCTGGTTGCGAATCAATATCCAAAATATATAGGAAATTCAGTACAATAGCAAATATACACACACACAACAAATATAATTAAAAATGGGCCAAGGATCTGAACAGACATTTTTCACTTGATCTTAGCCAAAAGGCCGAGAAGCGATGAACAGACATCTTTCAAAAGAAGATGCACAAATAAATGTTCAACATCACTAGTGGTTAGATAAATACAAATTAAAACCATAATCTGATATCACCTCACACTTGCATCAAAAAGATGAAAGAGCCGGGGATTTAGCTCAATGGTTTCGCCTCCTGCTGCGCAAGTGCAAGGATTCAAGTTCGATCCCCAGCACCAAAAAAAAAAGATGAAAGATAACAAATATTGACCAAGATGTGGGCAAAAGGAAACCCTTGTGTAGTGTGGGTAGGAATATAAAGTGGTATGGGGGAGTCTCAAAGTTAGAAATAGAACTGCTATGTGGTCCAGAAATCCCACTCCTATGTTTATATCCAAAAGAAATATAAATCAGTATATCAAAGAGTTATCTGCAACCCCGTGTTCATCAGCATTAGTCACAACTGGCAACAAAATAAATTAGCCTGTGCCTATAACAGATGATTAAGGAAATGTGGTATATGTACAGAATGGAATATTATCCAGCCTTTAAAAAGAATGAAACTTGGGATGGGGATGGAGCTCATAGGGTAGACAGCTTGCCCAGCAAGTGTGAGGCACCATGTACCGAGAGAGAGAGAGAGAGAGAGAGAGAGAGAGAGAGAGAGAGAGAGAGAGAGAGAAAGGGAGAATAAAACCTGTCATTTGCAATATGAATGAACCTGGAGGACATTATGTTAAGTGCAATAAGCCAGGCCCAGAAAGACAAATATGTATTGATATAGGAGAAATACAACTCCCAACGTGCTAAGTGTCAGATTGTCAAGTTTGTGTCCCCCAAATATCAAAGAATGAATTCCAAGGGACAGCAGAGATTAAGAGTAGGAAAGGTTTATTGAGAGACAGCTGCTGAGAGACAAGAGGGGTCCCGAAAGTGGGCTGCCACTGAAGTCACTTTTCCAAGGATGTTTTATAGAGCAAAATCACCAGGTGGGTACAACGTGGAATGAGCTATAATCCACTGATAAGATCACACTAGTATAGTCACTGAGCTAATACTGAGCCAATAGGGAAGCGAGGAATGCAGCAAAGGTATATGACTTCTCACATAGAAAGAACAGAAACATTTTTGGGAGGGATGGGTCCAGATGTTTGGGTCACCCACCTGGATGTCTGATGCCTCTCTGGACTTACAGAACTGGATGTGCTAATTACAGTATAATCTCAAGTTTATCTGTGAGGGTGGCATGCAGGCCTGGCTATTGTGACTTTATCTTGAGGTCTGGTCTTCTTCAGATGCACCTCAGGCCACAATTGTGTTGTGTTTTCAGCTGCTGCACTGAGCTCCTCAAGAGCCCATCCTGTCTGACTGCCTATTAGTTTCCACCCAACTCAGCTCTCTGTAATATTCCCTCCTTCTGAAGAGGCATGCTCGAAGACCACTCTGGCTACTTCCAGCTGGAGGGGGTCATAGTCATGGTTGGCAGTCAGAGAAACTCCTCAGAGGGTCTATCAAGAGGCCCCTGATGGACATCAGGTATCTCATCTTGGGTAGGCATATAGCTTTAAGTCTGGAGGAGAGAACCCCAAAGAAACAGTTAAGTATGCATGAGCCAAATAATAAGATCAACCAGATTACTACTAATATGGCCAACAAATGTTTGCACTGGAAAGCCCCAGTGACAGTCTTCCACAAGAGGGTGATGAGAAGGTCCAGAGAGCTTCAGAATCTGGCATGGCATTAACCTGTCGTCTAATATCTTGAACAGCCATTGAGATATTGGCAGAAGGACAAGGAATGTACACACAACATTCAGCTTTTATAATCATACAGGTTTCCTCTTGTGCTGCTGTTAGGATATCTAAGTCCATCTGATTTTGGAGGACAGCTTGGCTCATTTAGAAGCTTCTTCATTTAGAAGAAAAATGCCAGAGAAAGTGTCATTTAAGGCCCACTGAGAATAGTTAAGGCCTCGATGTGTTGTGTGACATCTTCTAATATTGGGGAAGGGACAGAGATAGCAACCAAATGATCATACTAGTGAAACCACTTCTAGATCATCGATGTTGTAGATGAAGTAACTTTGCAGGTTTATCCATGTTTTTGACTGCCTTGTAACCACATAAATCCCAATGTGAGGGGCCAGGAATTTAGCTCAGTGGCACTGTACCTGCCTCACAAGCACAAGGTCCTGAGTTCAATCTCTGGTACCAAAACAAAACCCAAAAACAAAAACCAGTGTGTGTCTCCCTATCCACCTAGAGGCCATCGTGTTTCTTATTTTTTCATTATAGGCATTCCCCATGTAAGAACTGAGTTCCATGCCTTGTGGCCAGGTTGTTAAATTGATTGGCTGCTAAACGAGCAATTGTATATAGTGATATTATATGTTACAATATTCCAAACACAGGTCAAAGAGAACTCCAAGTTGATGACTTTGCTTTCAGTTGCATAACTCTTACACCCAGTACTGTAATGGATAACAGAACATAAAGCTACAGTACTATATTTATTATACAGTACCAGCAGCAAAAATTACAGTACTGAATAATTACAGTACTGTACCAAAAAAAGACATTGAGCCTCTATGAACAAGATGTACAGAAAACAGTACTAAAAAAATAGGCAGATCTTAAGTCCAATTGGCAGGTCATAAATCTGAAAAGCATGGCTCAGTCATAAGTATGAACAGTCATTAAACAGGTAGATCATTAATGAGGAATATCTGTATTTCCTTCTGTATGAATGTTTAAAAAGACTTATTTTCAAGCTCTACTATGTTTTATTCTGCATGACCTAGACTGTTATTAAGACTTTCAATGAATTTTTAAAATCTAACTTGTGAGCTTTTTATTTTTAAGATTTTATTTTAGTTCTTTTTCAGTATCTTTGTCTCTCTGCCCTCCCCTGCCTTGTTATATTCATAACAGCTCAAAGAAAAAATCAACAAAATTACGGGAACATGTCCATGTTTCTCAATAACTGAATGTAAATGGTCTCAATTACCCAATTAAAATAAAGACTGGCAGAACGTATTAAAAAACAAGATCCAGGGACTGGGGACTTAGCCCAGTGGTTCCACCGACTCCCTCGAAAGTGCAAGGTCCAGAGTTTGATCCCTGGTATCAAAAAAACAAACAAATAACCAAAAAAAAAACAAGATCCAAAAATCCACCACCTACAAGAAACTCACCTCACCTGTAAAGACACATAGACTGAAAGTGAGCGGAAAAATGATATTCCAAGCAAGTGGAATATGAAAGCAAGCAGAAGTAGCTACACTTACGTCTGACAAAAAAAGACTTTAAGAAAACAATTAAAAAGGGACAAAGAGGTCACTGTATAATGTCAGACCTGAAATCTTGAAAATATTAGAGGAAAAACTTAAAATACTGGCACACACGGTGGTTTCTTGGGTAGAACTCCAAAAGCACAGAACACAGAAGGAAAAATTAACTAACAGGATAACATCAGACCAAAAAGCTTCTGTACAACAAAGGAGACAAATCAACAGAGTGAAGAGGCAGACTACAAAATGGGAGAAAATACAGTATATGCCTGTTATTCATCTGACAGAGGATTAATATCCCAAATATTCATAAAGAACTCAAAAAGCTTAAAAACTGAAAAGAAGTAGGGCCAGGGATTTAGCTCAGTGGTTCTGCCGCCTGCCTCACAAGCGTAGGGTCCCGAGTTCGATCTCTGGTACAAAAAAAACAAAAACAGTAAAAGAGTAATCCAAGAGTTTTAAATGGGCAAAAGATCTAAAGAAACGCTTCTCAAAAGAAATACAAATGGTCAACAAATATAAGACAAAATGCTTGATAATATTAGCCATCAGGGAAATGCAAGTCTAAGCTACCATGAGATTCCATCTCACCCCATTTAGAATGGCTATTATGAAAAGAAAAGTAAGAAGTAATAAATGCTGGTGAAGATGTGAAGAAAAAGTAACCTTTATACATTGTTGAGGAGAATGTAACTTAGTATAGACATTAGTGTAAGCAGTATGGAGGTTCTTCAACAACTGAAAATAGCACCACCATATGTTCCAGCTCTTCTATTCCTGAGTAGACCAAAGGAAATGGGGTCAGCATACAAAAGAGATAGTTATATATACAAATACCCCATATACACGTTTGTTGTAGCAACATTCGTATTAGCCACAATAAGAATCATCCTAGATCCAAAGTAGCAGGATACAAAATGAACACACAAAAATCGATAGCGTTCCTTCACACCACTAATGAATCTACTAAGAAAGAAATTAGGAGAGCAATAGCTTCTCACAATAGCTTCCAGAAAAATTAAATACTTAGAAATTAACCTAATAAAGGAAGTAAATGACCTCTAAAACAATAACCACAGTGCTCTGAAAAAGGAGATCGAATAGGACATCAGAAAATCGATAGCTGGGCATGGTGGTGCATGCCTGTCATCCCAGTGCTTGGGAGGCTGAGGACAGAGGATCGCCGTGAGTTCCAGGCCAGCCTGAACTACATAGTGAGACCCTCAAAAAAAGAATGAAGATGAAGGGGCCGGGGATTTAGCTCAGTGGTTTCGCCGCCTGCTGAGCAAGCGCAATGACTGTGATCATTATGAACTGTGAACGTGCACTAATAAAAGCAATGTCCCAGCACCCTCGCCCTCCGCTGTGTTCGGCTGCAAGCCCTCACCAGGCCGAGTCTGCTGCCACCCCCCTCCTGGTCCTCCCAGCCCCCAGAACTCTGAGAAACACGCGTCTGTGGTACTTCTGTCCTGGCGGCTCCAATGAACCCAACAGCTGTTCCCTGGGCCCCGCACGCAGTGTGAGCGCCAGCTCCTCCTCAGCCTGGCCAGCCCTGGGTGCTACGAGTTTTGCTCTTCTGTTCTTGTGCTCTAACTGTTCTCATGGGTGTGTAATGGTGCTGTACCGTGCTTTCAGTGTGTTTTCCTGGTGACTAATAACGCCGAGCGCTTTTCAGGCCCTTCTGTCATCTGCAGATCCTCCCTGGTGAAACGCCCATTCTCCGGTAGGGCCCATTTCCTAGTTGAGCGGTTGGTTTTATTATTATTGAATTACAAATGCTCGTTAAATAAATACTGAATACAAGCCTTTTATCAGATAAGCCTTTTACAAAATTTTTTCCCAATTTGTGACTTCCCTTTTCCTTGAATAGTGTCTCTTTGGAGAAGTTTTTAATTTTGATGAAGTCATATTATTAATTTTTCAGTTTATGGATCATATCTTTTGTGCCATATTTAAGAAATATTAAGAATCTTTAGGGGCCAGGGATTTAGCTCAGTGGTTCCGTCGCCCACCTCAAAAGCACAAGGTCCTGAGTTCGATCCCCAGTACCAAACAAAAAAGAATATTTAAGAAATTCTGCCTAACCAATACCAATGATCACACGGATGTTTTCCCTCTATCTTCATGTAGAAGACACACAGCTTCTGGTTTTACGTCTTGCTCTCTGATGAACCCTGCCTGTTCGAAGCCCCACAGGCGGGGACATCTGAGACTCCCCCCACCCCCACCCCGTTGGGCCCTTCCAATACCTTCAAAGATGAAGGCCACAAAACCTCTTCCTCTTCCTTTTTTTGATGGATAAAATTCAATTACAAACGAGAGTGAACTAAACTTACTTCACGGGAAGATCAAACATTTTAAACGCCACTGCTAAAAATCTCTTTCTCAGAAACACATTCAACTTATGCAGCACCCTTGGGGTGCTGCAGGCTGGGGACCAGGTGGGGCCCCCCGAGACTGTCCCGAGCCAGCTGCTACTCGGCTTTTCTGCCCTGCAGGCCTCACCTCCGCCCCGCAGCCTGCCGTGGGGCACTTTTAGCTGGAATTGGTGCATGAAGAACCCTCCGCATGAGGTCCGCTTCCGTGAGCTTCCTGCAGCAGGATCCTGCGGAGGTCGTAGTACTGATTACGCCCAAGCAGGCTGTGAAGAGCTAACCCCACAATCGGCTTGTATTTATACGAGTGGGTCCGGCCGAAGCCTGCGTGCCGAGGTCAGAGTAACCCGCACCCAAATTCCATTCCCACAACTAAAACCTTCTGACTAGAAGGGCAATGTTCCAATTACAACCATATATTTTGTCTATTCTGTTCCTAATTCGAGAGTGCTTTGTCTTGTCCTTTCTGAGCCTTGTTTACATTAATTTCCATAGAAACCACACATCGCTTTTACCCCAGTTGATTGCCAATAGAAGTCAGTTCTGGGACTGCCCAGGGCCTTTGTCAGTTGCCCCGGCGTTGCTCCTCCTGGGCCCCGCGCGCTCTCTCCTGGTTTTGTCTCTCAGTGCCTTCTTTTTCTCAGGCCTGCGCCCCACACTGGGCAGGTGGGCACTGGAGCCTGACTGCAGTGTCTCCGGCAGGACCCTGTTACAGCGGCATGGGGCCCGGATCTGAGCTCTTCCCCCAGGGCCTCTTGTACCCCCGGCAGCGCTTGTGGAAGGCGCCTGGGCGCAGGACCCCACATAGGCTGCTAGGTGGGGCAGAAGGGGCGCGTCCCCTGCTGCCTGCTCCTTCCTCTCTCTGCTTGCTGACCACCCTGAAGGGAGCAGCTGCCCTCCGCCCTTCCATCGAGCTTTCTGCGTTGAAGCCGGCCAGGGACGGACTGGAACTTCCGGTCTGTGTGTGAAGGCAAAATCGCATGCTGTTTTAGACGACTTACGCTATGGGTTGAATTGCATCCACCGCAATCCTCCGCTGAAATGCCAACTTCCGGCACCTCAGAAGGTGACCCTCTTTGTAGTCGTCACAGACAAAACCAAGTTAAGAGGTGGAGTTAGGGTCACGCTACAGCGACCCATGCACGCTCATGTGTACAGCAGCACAACCCATAACAGCCAAATCTTGGACGTGGCCTCCAGTCCACTACAGATGACCGGACAAAGGAGATATGGCATTTACACGCAACGGAGTACTGCTCTGCCATGAAGAAAGATGAATTTTAGTCCTTTGTCGGAAAATGGATGCACCTTGCGGCCATCGTGTAAGTGAAATAAATCAGATGTACTGTGAGACCAAAGCGACTCCATTCTGCTAAAATCCACCATTCCCCTAGCCTCTCAAATTAATGGTTAAAATGTGTTTGCTCTGGGACAGAAGATACAATCTGTAACAAACCAAAGTTCCTAAGTTAATTACTCAGCCATCTGTTTACCCAGGAAATGAACATCCTGGGCCCACTATCTGTAGGAACCGTCTGTCAATGTGCTGAGTGTCAGTGCTGGGTGGTCGTGACCATTAGTCACCGTGTCTGCTGACCATCAATACGTGACAGTTGCCCACTAACCTTTGTCCTTCTTTTCTTTTGTAAAACCTATACATAATCCCCCCTTACCCCTGATGAGTTCAGCCAATCAGAAATGTACACTTCATGCTCGCTAAATGTTAACCAATCACGTAACTGCTAAGTGGAAAATCTCCAAACCTTGCTGTAACCTCTATAAAAACCCCGCTAATTTGGAACTCGGGGCTCTCAATCTCGATCCGCTGTGTCGGTGACAGTTGAGAGTCCCTGCTTAAGCTTGAATAAACGACCCTCGTGCGCTTACATCGGAAACGGCCTCCTGGTGGTCTTTGGGACCTCACAATCTGGGCACAACAGTACAAGCTTAAATATCACGTGGCTTCACGTGTCAGGAACCCAAAGTATAAATAATTTGAAGAGCAAGATAAAAGACAATGGGCAACAGCAAGATAGGTGTTTTGCAAAGGGAATGGGGAAGAGGATCTAGAGATGGAGGGTGAGGGAGGGGAGGAAAGGGCATAAAAAGAATTGAGATGTAAAAAAAAAATTAAAAAGAATTGAGATGTGCTATGCACGTGTCTATTCCCACGATGGATGTAATCACTACATACCGCAAATACATACTAATAAAAAACTTTCAAAGAAAAGTAAACACAAAATAAAACAAAATTTATTTTGAGCACACACACAAAAAAATCCAATGTGGCCGTGGGGTGGCGCCCTTGCCAGTGGGGTGGGGATGGGGGCGCAGATCTGCACCCAAGGAGAAGGTCCGCTGAGGCTGAGGCAGGAGACACCCTGGAGAGGCCCAGCAGGCAGACCCAGGTGCTCAGCCCGGAGCGGTTCCCTAGCCAGAGCCGCAGACGCCCGACCCGGAGGCGGCAGAGCCCTAAGCACCTGGAAAGCTGTCACCAGACCGTCACCGGGGGAGACAGCACGGTCCTGCAACACGACCTCGGGTCCCGGGATACGACTCAGAGTGGGGCAGGATTTTTCCAAGCAAGGAACTGCAAGGCCCCTGCCCGCTCCCGAAACAGCGGTGAAGGGTGAGGGGGACCCTGAAAGGCTGCACGCCCGCGGGACGCAGAGCGGCCTCGTCCTGAGCGGGCCCGGAGCTCGAGGCCAGCACGCGCGGGCGCAGCCTGGCGCTCTGGGCCCCGCGCGGAAACCGAAGAGGAAAAGAAAAAGTTGTGCAAATGTCCTGCATGTGAATCTACACAGAAAGCCAGAGAGCACTGGACGAGGGAGCCCCCCGGGAGACCCGGCGCGCCCCGTACCCTCTGTGCGTGGGGTTGGCTTGCCCGTAACGTACTTCGAGCTGTCGGAAAGCGAGGCCGCGGACGTGACTTCCGGCTTCCAGGCCGGCCCGCGCGGAATCGGGGACGCGAGCGAGCACCGCGGGAAGGCTGGCCGCCGAACTGCGCAGGCGCAGGGGGCCCGGCTGCACCTCCGCGGAGCCGCCACGCGGGGGCAGCCGTGAGCCACGGGAGGCCCGAGCGCCCCGAGAACCGGGCCGGTACAGGCCGGCTGCGAGCGCCGAAGGCAGCGGAGAGGACGACTCGCGCGTCTCCAGCTGGACGTGGCGAACTCTGGCTCGCAAAAGCTAACTTTCGCCCTAAATGGGTGATTTTTCCCTAAAAGGGACAAAGCCCACGCCCTGGTTCCACTGGGGCTCGAACCCAGGACCTTCTGCGTGTAAAGCAGACGTGATAACCGCTACACTATGGAACCGCGCGCGGAAAGTGGACCGGAATCTGGTCATTTAACGGGCGCCCGGTGACGCCCTGCGCGGGTCGGACGCGGGGTGCAATCGCAGGCGGACGCCTCGGGCAGAGCACCCGGCTGCACCTCCATATCCCGGGACAAAACCCAGCACCCCTAGCTCGCAAAAGGAGCCCCGAGCACCCTCAAAATACCAGCGGGGCCGCCCGTGGTTCCACTGGGGCTCGAACCCAGGACCTTCTGCGTGTAAAGCAGACGTGATAACCGCTACACTATGGAACCGCGCGGTGGCCGGCCGCCTCCGGGCGTAATAACCCCGCGCGCAGCCCTCGGCCTGCGCCCGCCGGGACCGAGCCGCCCGTGCCCGGCTTCCCCCGCCGCTGCCGCTCATGCTCCTGCTCCTCGCCCGCCCGGCGCGGCTCCCGGGGCGAGAACGCGCGCCCGCCACGGAGCTGTAGGCGGCTCGGGGCAACCTCCAAGCATCTGGCTCTGTGGCGCAATGGATAGCGCATTGGACTTCTAGACAAACAAAGACATTCAAAGGTTGTGGGTTCGAGTCCCACCAGAGTCGCTTTTGTTTTGATGAAGTCGGATAAAGAAAATTAAAGTGACAGAAGCCTTTAATCCGCACTCGGCCGCGCCCTGGTTGGGGACAAAGGCGGTCGCTCCGGCGCGTCGGGCCCCCTCCCGAGGCTCCTCCATCGCTTTCCCGGGGCTCCGGTTTCTGGGTACTGAACCCAGAGATCCACGAGATGCGATCGAGGAGACGCGGGCTGAGCGTGGCTTTGCTCGTTCTGTTTCCATGCAACGCTCGCGATCCGAATCCATCCCGAGCTGTTCGGAAACTTCAGTCCGTGTTGCCCGAGTCGCCCGGAAGGAAAACGCCATCCGGCAGGGTGCCGGGGTGGCCGAATGGTTAGAGCGTCGGACTTAGGGCTCCGTGGTCTCTGGGGTGCGCGGGTTCGAACCCCACTTCTGGCGGCTCTGTGTTCGCCCTTCGGCGTTCCCTGTTGGGACTTTAGGTGCGCAGACGCCGGGATCTGGGTCTGAATCTGAACCCCAGACAGTTCCTTTTCGCCAGAGCAGAGAATGCGGGACGACTTGAGAATCCACGGCTGGGAAGGAGCGAAGGCAGCGTCCACCGAAAGCAGACCCGATCCTCTCCACCGATGTTGCTGCGCCGCCGCGCAAAGGCCCGAGGGGCGGGAGGAGGAGCCGGCCGGCCTGCGGGCGGACGCGCGGGAGGACTGAGGAGGGGCCGGCGCTGCGAGAGGCTTCGGGTGGCCCCGCGGGCGGCGCGGAGGAACCAAGGCGGCGCCGGGACCACCGGGCTCGGTCCTCAGGTACCTCCGGGGAGACGGGACGGCCCGAACGCGGCTGCAAGGCCGGGAGGGAGGGGGAGGACGCAGCGCGTTTGCTGTGATTTTCCAACATCTACCGCTTCCTCCAGAACCTTGCAGCACTGAGGACGTGGGTGCTTTGCACGTTTCTCCGCTGAACGCTCAGAAATCCCAGCCTGAGAAGCTCCGATCTGAGTGGAACCGGGGAATCCCAAAGCGCGGGATAACCTGACAGATAGCGTGTCCCGCCTGCCTCGGAGAAGGCGGGGCAAGCGCTTAAGAGACCCGGGGGCCGGGGGGTCGCGGTGGATCCGGCCCTCGCCTCGCAGGATCACAGCCCTTCCGTGACGCCTTTGCCAGACAGGCGGAGGGCGGTACCGGCCCGCAGGGCCCGGGGAGCTCAGTCGATAGAGCATCAAACTTTTAATCTGAGAGTCCAGGGTTCGAGTCCCTGTTTGGGCGAAGCCTATTTTAAAATCCACACTCGCTTTTCCGGAGTCCCGAGCGAGCCCCGGGTGTTGGGGGAAACCCGGCTGGGCCCAGGCTGGGAGTTCAGAGATGGGGCGAGACGCAGCCGGCTTTGCAGATTGCTTTGTATCAGTTTTCCCTATGAACTGACATGCAGTACTTTTCTGTTCAAAAAACCAATGCCCCGTGGCCTGTTGTCAGGATGTGCTGCTTCGCGTCCGCAAGTATTAAACCACGGAGCTCAGGAGAAGCCAGGGCTAAGGCCCTGGCCGCCTGTGAATCCGGGGAAAGACCCATGTTGGGGGCCGGCTTCGCGTCTGTCGCTGCGGGGGCACCGGCAACCTGCCGAGACCTGGGACCGAACCTAGGACCTTTTAATCTTCAGTCTGACGCTCTCCCAACTGAGCTATTTCGGCAGGGACGAACGCTTCCTTGCACGTGCCTAGGGGAATTTGAAACAGAAAGAATTCGTTTCCCTTCTCTCCAACTTTTCCTCCAAATGTTGCCTCCCGGAGCGCCCTGCTTTGAGCTGTGAGGCTGGAGAACAGCGGGAGCAAGGAGGCCCGGCCTGGCCGCCCTTCACCGCCCCAGGCCGGCGGTGCCCAACCCCGCCCTGCTGCAGCAGCGGCCGGGCTCCGCTCCAAAGGCCGCGCAGTGCCGCCGAACGGAGAGCGCCTCTCGTCCGCGCCCGGACAGGCCGGCCGCAAGGTCGGGGCTGAGACAGAGCGACCACCACGGCTGGAGGCCTGGAGGAGGAGGAGGAGGACCGGGTAGGGGCGCTCGGGCGCACTCCGGCTCTGCCTCTCGTCCCGGAGCCCCGACTTGGCCCCGCTGTCACCCGCAGACGTGCGCGGCGCCCCCAGGCCTCGGCGCGGCCGTGCGGACATCGGCCCCGGGGCAAGGTGGCCACCGAGGATCCGAACACGGCTTTCTCTAAATGCCGCCGACACAGGTACCCCCCCAACACCGGTTCTCATGGTGCAAAAATAACTTAAAAAGCAGCTACACCCGAACAGGGACTCGAACCCTGGACCCTCAGATTAAAAGTCTGATGCTCTACCGACTGAGCTACCCGGGCTCACCACGTGTTCTTCTGCTCCAGTGCCTTAAGAGTGCTCCGCTTCTCTGCGAACCTGCAGACGCCTTCCCGGTGGATTCTGGACCCCGCCCCGCCCGCGATCCCCTCGGTTCCGAAGCCGCGAGCCGCGCAGAGGGACTACACGCAGCCAGCGAGGGGAGGCACCCATCTGGGCCGGGCTGCGGATGCAGATCTGGACGCTGAGACCCCGCCCCGAAAGATGAGGCTGCGCCCCGCCCGGCCGCGAGCAGGAGGAGCCAAGGGTCCCAGCCGCAGCGCACGGCCAAGGCCGGGACCCGAGGGCAGCCACGTCCCAGTCCGCAAGCCGAGAAACGGACAAGGAGTGAAGCGATCCCGGTCACGCCCACCGAAGGGTACGCCCTCGGCCACACCCCACCCACGGCCGGCCTCTCGGCCTCCCTCGCCCCGCCCATAGCCGTCCCCGCGCACGCGCAGCTGGGGCCTCGGTCCGCCCCAGGACGCACCCGGACACCTCCGGCTTTCGGGCCTGTGCTCTTCCCGGGCTAGCTGGATGTCACCTCCCTTTCTGTTCCCTTGCCCTCCTTCCTCCCAGCACCTGACTCTCGTAATAAAAGAATAGAAAGAGAAAAACAAGTGTATGAACGTGTGTCTCATGTACAGAAAGGGAGATGCCAGGAAATGAGTCATTCTTAAAGACGCGGAGGGCTTGGAACTCCAGTTTGTACGGCATCGTCAGAAAACAAAATTTGGGGCGCGATGACGACGCCAAGGAAAACCTCGGGTTTCCAGGGACAGCCAGATGACTCGGCCCGGGACCTGCGGCCTCCGGCAGCCCCAGCACGCCTCGCTGCGACTCCGCTCCGCGCTGAGAACGGCTAGGGCTTCGAGGGCAAAGGCCCAGGTTTCCGGGGGCGACTCCCCCCGTGAGGCCGAGGTGGACGATCTCGAGGCTGAGGGCAGCAGTGCAGTCTCGCTCCCCCCTTCCTGGGTAAAACACGCTATCCGGCTTCCCCAGAAACAGGACCAGTGAGGTACAGGTAGCCTATTCGGTGGGACTCCCGGGAAACAGAAACCATAGCCTGTAAGTACATTTATCCAACTATAGAAAAGATTTATTTTGGCGCATGGTTTCAGATGTTTCAGTCCACTGAAACATTGTGGCAGAAGGGCATGGGAGAAAAAAAGTAGAAGCGAGATGCATCATGCACAGGGCCAGATTCCCTAGATGGATGTTGTCCTTATGTATATCTAAAATGCATCAATAAATGTTGTGCTTTTTTAAAAGGCCATGGGAAAGTGTTAGGAAAAAGGAAAAGAAACGGGTATGAGCTCACAGGACGGGTTTACTGCAGAACAAACGCGAGAGGGAGGCTCTGGCCCTGGAGACCAGACCGCTGCCCTCCTCCAGGCTGTGGGCTCTTTTGTAGGAGGGTGGAGTTCACTGAAAAGGGTTGCAGCTTCCTGACAAGAGTGAGCCTGAGAGAGCGAAAGGGGTAACAGGAGCCCAGCTGCTATCAATAGCAGGGCTGGTGGTGTCGGTTCCAGATTCGGTCGTGCTGAGAGTGGCGGGTTAGAGACAACTGGGATCAGGGTGCGGCCGCTGGATTCCTTCAGAGCGGAAAGCTGTTACCTCAGGGCAGCCGGGAAGCGGAGCACGGAAGAGCCAGGGAGGGCCTCGAGGTACGCTGCAGCCCAGCTGGAGGGTCGAGATGTACCCTTCGAAGACAACCGCACGCAGTGCCCACCTCATCCAACTAGGCTGCACTGCCCAGTGAGCCCACTGAGCTATTAATCTACCACGAAGTGACCCACGTGGTGAGGTGGAGCCTCAGATCCATTCAGTTACTCAGAATTCCACTGGCCACAACAGGACCCCCTGCACTCCGGGGCTTTGGGGGGACATTTGGATTCCAGCCGTAAGAGATAGAGAAGAAAACAGACTTAGAGACGGATGGATTTTAAGAACTTGGTCTAAACAATTGTGGAGGTGGAGAGGTTCAAAACCTGTGGAGCAGGTTTAGCAATCTGCAATCTAAGTGAGCTGATGCGGCAGTCCATTCCGCATTCCACGGGGCATGGAGCTGGAGACCCAGGCGCTCTTCCTGTCTGAGTTCTGAGAGAGCCTTCTTCCTCGCCAGAGCTTTGCCCTCCGGGGCTTCCAATAACCACATGTCCTCAAAGCCTGCTGATGCAAATGCTCATCAAATCTTTAAAAGCAGATACCTCCCCAAGAACTTCTAGACCAAGCAACTGGTTGCTGCAGTCCGACCACGCATGCTCATGAAACGCCCAGGACCTCAGGCCGACCGTCGCTCAGAGCCGCACTGTCCACGTATTTGGCCACCATCTTGGTTTCCTTGCTTTTGTTCATCGCTGGATTTTCCCCAAACCCCCTAATAAAACGCATCTGTCCACCCAAGAACCAAAGCCTGTAGAGGATGGAGCCCCTCCTCGGTAGGCAGCTTAGCGGATGAACAGGAGGGGGCTGCAAAGAGTCAGTCTCCCTTTTGCCTTTGAGACCCGGATCTCACCACTCTCCCCAAGGTTCCTCCTGCCTGGCCTGGCCAAACCCAAGGAGCTGCCGCAGCCAAGTGTGTGTCTGTCGCATCCCCTGAGGGGGCGGCCCAGCGTCTTACAAAGTTGCTTTGCTGTCCTTTGCTAGTTTTAAAAATTAGGCTCCAGTCCGGGGCCTCCAGACTGCCCTGTGCTCCACCTGAACCCCACAGGGGTGTGGACAGCTCCTGGTGACAGATGAGGGCTCCTGCTGGGGGTCCCCTGGTGATTCTGCCCTTGGGCTCATCCTTCCCAGGCACAGACAGGTCGGTGATGGAAGCAGATTGCTTTGCACGCTGTGAGGCTTTGAGGATCCGAAATCGGATAGGTCTGCTTGGGGAAGGAAGTGAGCAGGTTTCCTGGGCCAGGCACAGCCCCTGAGCTATGGCCAGGGTCTGGGTCGGCCGAACCCTACAGCGCCCTGCAGAGCAGACCTCGATCCTGGGGTCCGCAGGGAGGGGACCGTCAGACCCAAACCCAGGGAGCTTAGCTGACTTCCACTCAGGAGTTTAAAAGAAGCACCGTGTGTGGGAGAGGTAACGCCCAGAAAGTGACTGAGCAACTCGGGATTATTTCCAAAGTGCAGAGCAGCTGTGAGGTTTATAAAACCACTGCCGAAACCCAGGATTGAACCAGGGACCTTTACATCTTCAGTTTAACACTCTCCCAACTGAGCTATTCCAGCTGCACCCCAGTGGCCCATTCTTCTATGTATTACAATGAAGCATTTGTTTTATAGCACCGGAAGAGCTCATTACGCAAGTTTAGCCGGTGGCAAACATTTTACACCAGTTATGGAAGAGCGAAGGCGAGGACCTGGTTTACAGAGGAAAAACTGATAGATAACTACTTTTCTAAGGCTTTTAATTGCCTTGAAATCTTTCTCATATAAAAATAATTCATGGGGACCCCACTCCCCGCATTTATATGGACCTGTTTAATGCTTATAACTTCACGTCAGCCCAGAAACAGCTGGACTGCCTGGACAGCGCCGTCTGTTTAGCAGACATTCCCTCTAGGTCTCACCTTTTTCTCCTTGATTTTATTATGCAGATATTTACATATATGTGTATAAATGTGCTGCTCTTGTATGAAGGCAGATGTTACAAGGTCAAAAGTTATGAACATTTCAGTTATTTTTTTTTACATATGTAATCAATTTGGATACCAGAAATGCTTAGAAGAGGATTTGGCATGTGCCAAGCCCTGGGTTTGATCCTGAACAGTGTAAAAAGAGAAAAAAGAAAGAAGAATACAACAAAACCGAAGCAAAAAGACACAGAAAGGCCACCTGTAAAGGTTTCACACGGAGACTTCCGGTGTTATCACGTCTTGTGGTATTCACGGCATAGTATTCATTAAAAGCACTGATTTGCTAAACCTCACATTAAAAATATACTTTAACTTGCTGAATCCCATCTTGTCTTTCCTCTTCTTCTTCTTCTTCTTCTTCTTCTTCTTTTGGTACCAGGGATTGAACTCAGGACCTTGTGCTTGCGAGGCAGGTGCTGACCCACTGAACTACATCCCCAGCCCAATCGCATCATGTCTTGCGAGAAAAATCTTTAAATTCATATTGTTAACACAGCTGACTCTAAAGTATGTGATTATGTGCATGGGCTTGAGCTAACTGCAAGAGCCCTTTCAAAGCAGAGGTTTTTCCCCAGGTGGCTGCAGAAGGGCCTCAGAATGCAGAAGGACGGACCCTGCCTCGCTGGCCCAGCCCCAGGTCGGAGGGAGCACAGGCCAGGAGAAGCAGGCGGGGCCTAGGAGCCAGGGTGGCTGCAGCTACCCGCCTTCAGGGAAACCAGTACTCACCGCGGGGCTGCAGGCACAGAAAGTTGCAGGCAGGATGAGGGGGGAGCAGGCCCCCCAGGGCCCACCGATGAGAGCTCAGCCTGGGCACTGTGGATTTCAGCCTCGAGTCACCTGGAACAGAGGAGATGGCATGGCACAGCACCTGGGGCCTCTCGCCCTCAGAATTGCGTGGATGGGAATTCGGTGTGCAGCGCTGGAAAACTGGCACCGGAGTACATCTTACCCTGGGCTAGGTACGTGGATCTAATCGTCCACTGGTCACTTGTCTACTTGTGCATGATGTGGGCGAGACAGTTTGTTCTTACTCATATTAGAGATAGAACGGCATAGTAACTGTGAGGGAGGCCCAGAACACACATGCACACACACACCAGTCGGCTGAGTGATTTTACTCTGCCCTTTCTCTGTCTTCTAGTCTCAGTGTTCACACAAATGGAGCTACTGCATATAAAACCCACTCTAAAAATCATCTGACATCTCCACAGGCACCTCCAACAAAGCATGTTGAAAAAACGAACTTACATTTCCTTCTAAAGTCATTTTATTACCACGTCCACGTAGATTTCCCAAGGCAGAGAATTGCAAGTTTCTTTCACTCCTCATTTTAATCACACCCAAGTGCTGTGCATGGTCTCACTTTCCTCATCTCAGAGACACAACACGCCCACAACCTAAAGGAGGAAAGGGTTATCTAGGCTCACAGTTTGTGGTTAGCTGGCTCCAAGTCATCAGGGCGACGTGGCAGAGTACAAAGAGAGAGGGAGAGGGAGAGAGAGGGAGAGAGAGGGAGAGGGAGAGAGAGAGAGAGAGAGAGGACCTCCAGGCCACGTCCCAGGATCCGGTCACCTCCCAAAGCCCCCAGTGAGCGCACGAGGGTTTAGGAGGACATCCAGACACAAACCATGGCATCCTTCCACTGCAGAGTTTCTGGAACCCCTCTACTTCTCTTCACGTCCCTCCAACCTCTTAATTGGCCTTCAGGCTACAAATCGTCTTCCACACTGGAACCAATCTTCTGCCAGAAATCCAAGGCTTCTTGACGAGGTATATGAGGAACACTTCCCAATCCTGGCCCTACCTCTTTCCAGCGCCACCTCTCCTCGTTCCCCAGGGACCTCCAACACCACTGCTCTTTCAGTCGTCCGAATTCAGGATGCTTTTTTCGACCTCATTCTCTATTCTGTCCGTGCAGCGTTTTCCGCGTTGCCCGTCCCTGACCCGTTGGACCCACAGCTCTCAGCTCACACTCTTCTGTCTGGAGAACCTGCCTCTGACAGGTCGAGAGCCCCTCTCCACACCCCCTTGGCCCTCCTCAGTGCTTTTACACCATTTATCAAACCAGAGGGCTGGGGATGTAGCTCAGTGGCACCATGCCTGCCTCGCAAGAGAGCAAGGTCCTGAGTTCGATTCCCAGTACTGGGGCAAAAAAATCCAACTAGATCGCAGCTGCCTAAGCGCTTTCTGTCATGTGTACCCAGTCTATGTTACAGAACAGGCTATGTCTCGGGCAAATGTGGCATAATGAATGAATGATGAATGAAAACACTCCTAGCCACGTCCCAGGGACACGTTTTTAGTAGTTTCCAAAATCACGTGGTCAAGCTCAGCGGCTGAGGCCCCTGCTGGGCTGTAGATTCTGAGCAGCTTGGCATCTTGCCTTTAAAAGGAGCCTCCCCGGGTGTGGGGGTGCACCTTGTGATCCCAGCACTCGGGAGGCTGAGGCAGAAGGATTGCCCCGAGTTCGAGGCCAGCCTGGGCTGCATAGTGAGACCCGGTCTCAAAAACAAGAAGCCCCGTCTGGCCTCCGTGCCCGCTTCTCCAGACCAGCATGGCCAGGCCAGGCACTTGAGACTGGGTAGAGAGGAGGGAAGCCCGCTCACTTTTGGGACAGGAGAGCAGTGCCCAGGCTCAGAAAGCTCCTGCTGGGCAGAGCCCTGACTGGGCGAAAGCTGTACAGGCGTTTAGAGGTGTGCCGTCCACCTCGGTAATACTCCTGGAGTTTCACAAGGCACTCACCTGCTGCTGCAGCCTGGTTTCTCTACACACCGCTCTGGTTCTTTGTCGGACAGGGCAGAGCCTGAGGTACTCTTCGCTTCTGTGGGGTTCCGAGGCCCGACCGTGACGATCGTAACTTGCTGAAGCACACTTCTGAGCGGCCCCACAGACCCACAACCCCGCTTCCCCGCCCATCGGGTCACACAGGACTCCGCGGAGGACTGCGCCGTGCTTTCCTTCTGGTGACCGCGCGTTCAGGACATCACACGCCACGGCGGCCCTCAGGATCACGAGATGCAGCTCTCTGTCACGCATCTGCTGTAGTAGTTTGTATCTTGCAAGGGAAAAGCTTTTGTGAAATTCAGCATCAAACCTACCAACAGGAGCCAGGCAAATGAAACAGGTAAGCGGCCTTCCCAATAGCCAGGCTGGAAAAATGACAAAGTAAGATAATTCTGTGGACAGGAGGAGCCCTGCAGAGACCTGGGGTCCTGGTGGCTGAGTATCAAGGGCGTGCCTTTCTCCAGCAGAGCTCCAGGCACTGAGCCCTGGCAACCGACTCCGCCCAACTGACACCCTGCAGCCCAGAGCTCCCCGAGCAAGCGGCTAGGGCTAGGGCTGGTGCAGCTCGGGCTGTGAATTCCAGTACTTGACTGAGCAGCTGTGACCCTGGATTTTACTGCCCGAGTGCCTTTATCTTCAGTGACTGGGATCCTCCTCTGCAGATGTGTGCAATGCAGAAAACGCTCACGGTGGAGCTCAGGTCCCCGCTCCCAGCTTCCTTTGCGGAGGCAGGGGAACATAACTGGCGCCCACCCCCTCCCAAACCTGAACATCAGAGACGGAAATCAGGTGTGTTCACAGTCATGCCCCTTCTCAGTCTTCAATCAAAATTCAATTGCTTATGTTGCAAGAAGCAGGATTTGAACTCTTAGGCCGAACAGCAGAGTCTGAGAATCCAGATGGGAGAGAAATCAAATCTAAGAAAATTTTGCTTTTTTTGAGGTAGCAGGGATTGAACCCAAGGCCTGGCACATGCTGGGCAAGCACTCTACCACTAAGCTACAGCTATGCCTCCAGCCCACAGCTTTGATTTTGAGGTAGAGCAGGGCCCAGAATTAAAAACAACGGCAGGCAGAGCGAAGTGTTGAGCACAGTGGCATGCTCGGGCCTCGGAGGCGAAGAGCGAGACTGCTTTGTCTGTCCGTCCGTCTGCTGTCTGGAAAGCCCAGGGCCTGGGGCTGCCAGGGGCCCACACAGCACAAGCAGCCCTGGGCCAGTTCCCCTCCCCGTCCACCACTTCCAGCCTAGCAGAACAGAAGCAAATCAAACAAACAGTATGGCTTTTTAAAAATTATTTAATTTAGTAATTTTTCTGGAAAAAAAGCAATAAGGCCAAAAAACTGAAAATATATATAGTTCTGTTTTGATGTGACTTTATTCCACCTGAAGGCTCTAAGCTCCTTCCATTAGCAGGGGTCTGGGGTGAGCCAGAAATGTAGTGCAGACGGTAGAGGAAGAACAGGGCGGGAAGTGGGGCGTTCAGCTGAGGAGGCTGAGCTTCAACGGCAAACTTAGCTGGTGCTGGGGAAGGCGCTCGGGAGAAACTCCTTCTCAGGCTCATCGCAGCTAGGGCAGAGGGAGCAGGGGGATTAGAAGTACTAGTTGCCCAGTAAAGCCCAATTTCCCTGCAGGGAAGGCTTCCTCTGGAATGGTATTTCCCCCCAGACCCACACTGGCTGAGGCTCAGCAGTTAAGGAAAACAAAACCACTAACAAAAAGCATACAAGGAAGGCACCTCAATTTGTGACCCTCAACCAAGGGTGGGTCTCCCGGGGGTGCAACTTCTGAACAAGACAACTACAACAAATACTGAGTGACTGAGGAAGGAGCAGGACCACGACTGCCAGCCGGGATGAACGGCGCTCCAGCGCCTGGTCCTAGGAAGGCCTCTGGGCTCATGCTGTGCGCTGGAAGCCGCCCTCCCGACGTTCTACCAGGCTCCTTGTAACAGAAGAGGACAGGCAGCGGGCAGCTCAGGCTTCGACGGACAGGGTCCCGCTCGGTTCCGGCCAGACGTGACCTGCTCACTCCCCATGGCCCTGAAGCTGTGCATGGAGGGCGCCCGCCCATGGCGACACGCCCAAGTCCCGGGGAGGCCACGGATATCAAAACCAAGACTCTTAACGGGAAGCAAGGAAATCAAACAAATAGTTAGGTTTTTCTCTACATATATATAATATACAGGGATTCAACACATCATTCCAGAGGCGGCTCCAGTCCGCGGGGCCTGAGACGGTGACACAGCTATTCCAGGCTAACGCCACTCGGATTCTGAAGGACATCAGAGCAGGACAGGCGAGTGCTGCTCCAGACGGGCGCCTGGGCCCGGGGCTGGCGAAGCGAGGAAGGCAATGAAGGACGGGGAGAGGGGCCGAGGGTCAGGGTGGCTGTCGTTCCCCCTCGTCCTGGGGTCTCAGTTCTTGGCCCGAGGAAGGCTGCACCCCGCGCCGTGAGGCCCTCTCGCCCGGCTGGCCTCGCTGCTGTGAGGTGGAGAGGAGCAGACGGGACAGGCGTCCCCCAAGTGCGGACGGCAACGCCAAGAAAGGAACCGAACGCTCCAGCCCCGGCGAACAGCCTCCACGGCGTCCCAGCAGCTCAGCCACGTTGGGGGAGGCCGCTCAGCCAGCCAGGTGTGAACTCTGAGTCAGACCTAGGCGCCCTGCTGCTCCAGTCCCCCGTGTTTCTTTTCTAAGGAACTTCAGAGAGAGCTTGCCCTGGACGGCACCAACAGGATGCAACGCGCGGGGAGGACATCGGCATCAGTGGGGGCAGAGGGAGGAAGAGCCGAGGAAGCAGACCTCAGCAGCTCAGCCACTGCACCTGCCTCTCCCTGCACACCGGGGTCTGGAGCGTCCATTTCTGGGTCAACCGCTAAGGCCAGCAGCCAATCCCCACACCGGGCTCTGCCTCTGCTGACTGGTGCGGAGAGTGATTGGTTAGGACAGACGAACTCAGGAAGCGCTTGGTAGGCCGCACAGGCCCGCTGCCGCGCATCCTCTGCCCTTGCCTCCGTCCGACGCTCTTGCTTTGCTACAGCCACGTCAGAAAATGTCGGGGCACGAGCTCCAGTCCTGCCTCTCCTTGCAATCCCAGTATTCACCCCTATAAATATGGGTTAGCTCCTTGGTGACAGGGTCCTTCTTCCGCTCAAACCACAGGGCCTTATAGGGGTCGTGTGGCGTGCCTGCAAGGGAAGGGGAAAGCGAGCCAGTCAGGGCCGCACCCGCCGTGCACCGGGACAGTGGGCGGGCAGGTGCGCTACCGTCTTCCGAGGCTTTCATGGCTTCCGCTTCCCTCTTCTTCCGGGACAGTCTCTGCTTCTCCTCCAGGCGCTGCTTCTCAGCATTGGCCTCATCCCAGCGCCCGTTTTCCATCAGTCTCTGGTCGGGCCGCAACCGGCTGTCTGTGGGCGCGGTGCCCCCTTCCCAGGCGTTGAGAGTGAGCGCGAGCTCTGAAAAGTAGTACATGTTTTCTGCATTCTTCCTAGAAGCAGGGGACGAGAAGGAAAGGAGCAGTGAAGGGTGCGGAAGCACGGAGCACCGCCTCTGCACCCTGCGCGTCCGCCTCACTCGAGCCTTCTCCAGGCAGGAAGACCCTCAGACCGGCCGGAAGCCAGTGAACACCGAGCACCGCCCAGCGGGAATTCCCTGGGGCCACTCGGGCTTCCTTCTGAGCTGGTCTGGTCGTCTAGGCTGCGTGCAACTGGCCCGTTCCCAGTCCTGCACACTGGGGACTTTCGGCACCCTTCTCTTCCTTCTCTTCCGCCGCCTGCTTCGGGCCAGTTCTGCTCTAGGTCACGGAGCGAAATCCCAGGAGCGCGGTGGTGGGCCTCAAGGGAGGACAAAGCCCCTGGCAGACGTGCTGTGGCTGGCGGGCACCTTCTCGGGACAAGGCGGCCCACACCCCACGGGGCACCACGACAGCCTGCGCGGCCTCCCCAGGGCTTCCAGGTGCCCTGCCCCTAGGCCCTGCACCCCGCTCGGGGAAGGCCAGCTGCCCGGGCAGGGCCGCACTGCTACTCACGGCAGAGGGTTCCTTTTCCACAGTGTGACCCTGCTCTCCTCCGCTTCGTGGCCTCTCTGCCGGGCATCACCCCCGTTCTCCCCAGCGGCTGGCTGGGCTTTGAAGCAATCCATCTTCTCGTCCCAGGTCCCCAAAAGGGCAAAGTGAACTCTTCCTGCTGGGTCGGTCACCTCCCCTGTCACCTGTGAGGGTGGAGAGCAAGGCTTAGGAGCTGAGCAGCCAGTGCCACCGAAGCCCACATCCTGGGCTGGGCCAGCACCGGCTCCCTCCTGCGGGGCAGACCGGAAGGAGGAGTCCGCACTCTGCGCCCTTCCCCAGACACAGCTTGCAGTAACTGAGCCGGCACTTGGTTCGCTTTCTGCAGCCCAGGGCTCTTTGTTGTTCTGGTACCAGGGACTGAACCCAGGACCTGCACGCTGAGCCTCACCCCAGCCGTCTTTTTTGAGACAGGATCTCACGGAGCCAGCAGGTTGGCCAGGCTGGCTCACACTTGCAACCCTCCCTCCCGGCCCAGCCTCCCAGAGTGCTATCATTACAAGCATGCACTGCCACTCCTGGCTGTAGGGGATTTTGATGCAAGGGCGTAAGCAGAGAAGCAACCGACTGGTATTCAGAGTAAATGCTTCTGACTTACTTCCCCTGCTTACCCAAGAGAAGAAAGCAGGTCACTCACACAGTAGGCCACAGTCCCCACTCAGCCCGACTCTGTCTTGTTTTCATGACTCACCATATTCAGGAAAGCAGTCTACCTATGCACTTGTGTTATACACACACACACGCACACCAGCCCTAAGGGGCACACGTGAAATGGATAAACCTAAATCCCAACTTCCCTTACCTTTCTCGCTACATCCCGAGAGAAGTAGCTATAAGGAACGAACTTAAGATTACACTTGTCTCCTGTCTTGTGATTGACAATATCAATTTCACCAGACTGCAAAAGGAAGAGAAGCTCGGGTAGGTTAGCTTTCTGAAGACGGCGCCTGGAAGCCCACACCGCAGGAGCCTGCACCCGTCTGTCCCACCCGCCAGCGCTCCAGGCTCGGGACCCGTATCAGCCAACCGTGGGGTGCTGCGAAGTGTCCCTGCTCCACCTCACCATGCCAGGCGGAGACGAAGACTGTGTGTCCCATGCAGGGTGGCACAGTGGGACCTGCAGCATGTGTGCTGAAATTCACACCACAATCTGCCTTTCCAACCCAATCCCCTCTTTACAAACTTTTCTGCTTAAATCGAAGTGTTCTGCTCACAGTTTCAAGGTTACCCATAGCAAGCCTTCCTATTCATTTTTTCCTTTCTACCTTCTGAATTCCTGGCCACTCTGTAAGACTCTGCTCAGTCCCACATCTGCCATGAAGCCTCCCTCAGCGCTCAGAAGACGGCCCCCTTTCTGCACTTTCTGGAACCACTGTCTCAGCAGCGAACTAACAGTGAATCAGATGCTGCCTCAGTGCCCTCCTGAGCTGGTGTGCACTGCCACACGCATTTCCACCCACATCTCTGTCACCCATCTTCAACGACACAGAACTCCTGGAGAATGTTGCATCTGACAGGAAGCCAGCACCTAGCTACTGCTGGCAATAAGTATTTGATGAGGAATGAAAGCAGTACGGGATCACATGTTGTATTTTCTTGTATCCTTCATAGAGCCCCACACAGCCTACTTGTCACTGATGAATGTTACGATTTGGTCATTTACACATGCTATGCTGTACAAGGATGAGGGATGATGAAGGCAGTACTGCCCCAAGACAGAGTCCCCATAAGACACTGGTGACCCAGAAACAACCCCAGGGCAGTGCGCCTGTCCTGAGCCCTGCAAAGACGCGTCTCGAAGGTGACCTGGGCTCAGCAACACGGGGTGCCTTTCCTCACCTGATCTATCCACAACTTGCCCACGATGATGTTGTGCACTGTTGTGGTAACTTTTTTCCAGGTGTAGTGGTGCCCAGTTGCATGGAAAATACAGTGGATGGTACCTGGAAGCAGGGAGGTAGACAAGTGAAGGCAACAGCGGACAAACAGCACCGTGCAGATTGAAAATAACAATGGACTAGTTTCCCTCTATTAGCGTTTCTTACTTTAAAAGGAAAATGGTATAGGGAAAGACATAACCTTCTTAAATGTCAGAAGCGTTGACTGAATGCTTTATTTTAAAAATATATGAATAAAATGTAAATGATGACAAATACTGACAACCAATACACCTTAGCGAGGGAGCTATACTTCACAACACCGACTGTAAAATTTTCGGATACAGATCAAATTATGTCCAAGGAGAAGAACTGAAGTTGGACCGTGGAAGGAGCACACACGGGCGGGCAGTCAGTACTGAGGGCCAGGCCCTGCCGTTAGTATTCACCTGTGGCCTTGAACAACCACTCAACCCAGGGTCTTTTTTTTTTTTGGTACTGGGGATCGAACTCGGGTCCTTGCACTTGTGAGGCAGACAGCGGAACCACTGAGCTACATCCCTGGCCAACCCAGGGTCTTAACAACAGAAGGATGGAGGAGACAGAGCAAGGCTTTGGATTAGAAGTAGACTCAATCCTGGGTTACAGCATGATTTACATGTGTGATCCAGTGTTATACAATAGAGAATCTGTCTGGTCTCTGCCCAGTTTCTGGGAGGGAACCTTTACGGCCCCGTGATTTCTCAGGGATAGCCGTTACTCACGGCGGACCCCAGGGTTCATGCTAACGGGGCGACTCGCAGTGGTTCCACGGGCTATGCAAATGAGCGCGCACAGAGGGTGAGCCAGGGCGAACTGGGCTGTAGGGTCAATCACATGTCATCACAGCCCAGGCTCTGAGTCACCTGTGACGAGCCCAACTTCCTGACCTCCAGAATCGATCCAACCACAGGGAAAACAATTAAATCAATCAAATGTATGAAGTGAAACTCCAATCAGATCTCTGGACACCACAACGTGGTGGAGTTTCTTGGCTATGAACACAATGATGTCACGGATGAGCAATGCGCCCCGCTCCCAGGGGAAGGCACGGAGCTGCATTTCAGGACCCTCTCGGGCTCTACCCATGGGGGCCCGCACTTAGCTGGTCCTGATTTGTACCCTGGACAATAAAACTTTAAGGCTAAGTAAGCACTGTTTGGAGCTGTGAGCCTCCAGTGAGTGACCACCCTGAGGGCTCTGTGCAGCCAGTGTGCAGCTGCGCCCCAGCAAGGACAGTCACTACGGTGCCTAGATCCAGTCCCTACAGGGCTGCACCCCGAGTGCTTCCAGCTCCCTTTGGCCCCCCGGGTCCGTCACCAGCAGACCTGCAGACACCATGCTGTACAATACCTGTCCACTAAAATACCTGAAGTATTATAGGCACTCAAGAGGTATGTTTTCCTGTTCCTATGAATTAATCTTAGGTCTGGGCACAGGTTACTGAGGATTTAAAATAATCAAAAACGTTATATACAGCGCTACTAATATAATCAATTTCAGTAATGCTGTTACTCTAAATTCCCTCTGTAACCACTAATGAAAACAACATGCTAACTGGTTTAGGCAAGTCTTTCTTTTAGTTTTTTTTTTGGTACCGGGGATCGAACTCAGGACCTTGCGCTTTTGAGGCAGGCAGTAGAACCACTGAGCTAAATCCCTGGCCCTTCTTTTGGTTTTTTGAAACAAGGTCTGTCTTGCTGTGTAGCCCAGGCTGGCTTTGAACTCCTGGTGATCCTCCTACCTCAGCCTCCCGAACACTGGGATCACAGGCCTGCATCACCACGCCTGGTGGAGGCATGTCTTTCCTGGGAGGAAGATGTAAGTGGCCCTGGTAGTTGGCGATGGAGAGAGCAGAGCAGTAATGGCCCAGGAAGAGCAGCTCTGCCGAGAGCACACGCCACTCTGTGCCCCAGCCTCCACACGCCTTCTCTCCTTAACCCTGGAAACATCTTCAAGTACCTGCTGCACCTAAATACGGCCTCAATCTCTTGCTCAACACCTTCCCTTATCACCCCTCATTCCATGAGGCAAATACTTCCTGATACCAAAGCCAGATAAGCATTGCAAGACAAGGAAACTACAGACCACCATCTCATTTGAAAAGTGACACACAAAGCCTCAAGAAAATAACAGGAACGCAAACGTAGCAGCTTTGCAGAATGAGCCTATGCCATTTCCAAGTATAGTTTATTCCTGGAATCCAAGGATGTCTCAGCACGTGAGAGCAGACCTGTGAAGCACCACCACATTGACAGAGTGAAGGGAGAAACGCACGTAATCATTCTTATGTAGGAACACATTTGACAAAATTCAGTACTTTCATGATGAAAAACACTCAACAGAGCCAGAAATTTGGCTCAGGGGCACTGCACCTGCCTCACAAGCGTAAGGTTCTGAGTTTGATCCCTGGAAGCAAAAAAAACAACAAAAAAACCCCACTCAACAAACAAGGAATAAAGAGTGCCTTAGCATAATAAAGAGCACGGATGAAGACCACAGAAAACATCCCTGCGAGGGGAAGAGCTTCCGCTGCCTCGGGACCCAGCAAGGTTCCCACGTCCAGCACTTCTATACTGCACATTCTCGCCAGAGCAGGGACGGAAGACAAAGGAACAAAAGACATGCACAATGGAAAGAAGAGGGAAGATTACTAGTGTTAGCATGGTATGACCTCATATGCAGAAAATGCTAAAGATTCCTCAAAAACCCTGTTAGAACCTGTCCGTAAATTTAGCAAAGGAGCAGGGTACAAAGTAAACACAGAGAAATCAGCTGCATTTCTATACACTGACAACACCCATAGGGAACGGCTATGAAGAACTCATTTACAGCAGCACCCAAAAGAGTACTGAAGGGAACTGGGGATTTGGCTCCGTGGCACTGTGCCTGCCTCACAAGCCCAAGGTCCTGAGTTCGATCCCCAGTACCCTCCAAAAAAGACAAAACAAGAGAGTACTGAGGAACAGACTTAATCATGAGGTGAAAACTGTAAAACACTGCTCAAGAAAGTGGCCAGGCATGGTGCCACAGGCTTGAAATCCCAGCTCTCAGGTGGCTGAGGCAGGAAGAGCACCGTGAGTTCAAGGCCAGCCTGGACTACACAGCAAGACCTTGTCTCAAAAGAACAAAAAATTAAAGATATTTCCTAATACATGGAATCTCAAAAATAGAACCTTTCTTTTTGGTACCAGGGATCGAACTCGGGTCCTTGAGCTTGCCGGACAGGCGGTGGAACCATGGAATCTCAAAAGTAAGTAAACAAATAAATAAAAATAAAAAATGACACGCGTGTAAAGGGAGGCTAAGGGGGGTGATGATGAGATCTACACGTGTTACACACATGTATGAAAAGAACACACTGAGACCCAGGATTCTGCCAAATTAATAGGCGCTAAAATCAAATGAAATAGAAATACATCCCCTGCTCACAGAAGACTTACCACTGGTGAGCTGCTCACTTCATCTAAAGCGATCTACAGACTCAGTACAATCCCTATCAAAACCCTAATGATGTTTACTACAGAAATAGAGACTCACCTTAAAATTCATATGGAACTTCAAGGGAAGACCCTGAAAAACTAAAATAGTCCTGAGAAAGAGCAAAGCTGGAGAAGTCGCACCCTCATCTCACACCTGGCACACGGCTGCACTAAGAAATCAACAGTGTGGGGCTGACACAGACATTCCAAGGGCCTCTGGACAGGGCCAGCGGCCAGGCCCGAGACCTGCGAGTGTGCTGGGACCCTCCAGCAAGACAAAGGGTAGTCGTACCCCAGGCGTCGCTGGGAGAACTGCACCTCCACATGCAAAGGAATGAAGCTGGACCTCTCTTCATAATATGCATAAAAATTAACTCAAAATGGAGCAAAATGTAACATCTCAAACTTAACTCAGAAGAAAACACAAGGCAAGCCTCATGGTGGCGCACATCTGCAACCCTAGCACTCAGGAGGCAGAGGCAGAAGGAACACAGGAGTTCGAGGCCAGGCTGAACTGCACAGGGAGACCCTGTCTGAACCCAAACTCCCAGAAACAGAACAAAACATAGGGCAAGAGCTTCATGACACCACACTGTTAGATGGGAATGATAGCAAAGGCACAGGCAAAAATCAAAAGTAGACAACAGATTTCTTAAAAATTAGAAAAATGTTTGGCATCAAAGGGTAATACCAACACAGTAAAAAGACAACACTAATAAAAAGAAAAGCAACCCTACATAATCAGCTCCGTGACACAGAAATGAAAGTATTTGTAAATCATGTTTCTGATAAGGGACTGACACCCAGAATAGAGAATTCTGAAAACTTAACAACAAAAGTAACTCCATTTAAAAATGCAGCTGGGTGTGGTGGGGCAAGCCTGTAATCCCCTAGCAATTTCGAGGCTGAGGCAGGAGAATCACTGAAAGTTCAAGGCCAGCCTAGAATATACAGCAGAGATCCTGTTTCAAAAAACAAAGAACAGCATGGAAGATGTCAATAGACTTTCTTTAAAGAAATACAAGTAGGTAATAAGTACACAGAAAGGTGCTCAACATCACTGTTGAAACAAAGCCCCTAAGGAGTGTTGGACGAGTGCAGAGTAATGAATGAGCCCATGTAGGCTGCTGGTAGGAAAGCAGCAATGTTATGGTCCATGCGGAAGACCACATGACAGCTCCTTCCAAAACCCAAACCACAGGCACCATGTGATCTGCTAACCCCACTTGTGGGTATGGCCCAAAAGAATGGAAAGCAGGGTCTCCAAGAGGTGTCTGCACACTGAGAAGCACTGCTCACAGCAGCTAAACAGGAGGGCAGCCTGGGTCCACTGAGGGACCCAGGCACAAGCAAAACGTGGTCTCCAACATGCTGGACAACGAGGAGGGAACCCCGCAGTGTACTACAAAGCGGACGAGCCCTGGAGGCAGTGTGCCAAGCAAAGTGAGCCGGACACAAAAGGGCAGACAGGGTACGGGACCAGGAAGAACGCGCTGTCCGGGCCTGGGAGGGAGGGGCCGGTCCCTGCTGTACACGACGCAGGGTCCCGGGCTAGAGGGGCTGACGGTGCCCAACCTCCCCCAGGTACTGATGACCAGAACTGTGCCATGACAATGGTAAGATGCTAAATTTTAAGTTATGTGCATTGCACTACAATTAAAGCAACAGAAAAGAAACCCAAGAGGCCAGAAGGCGTGGGATGACATTCAAAATGTGAAGAGGAAAGGACTGTCAAAGCCATTTCTACATCAAGGAGAATCAAGACCTCCCCTCCCCGGATCAGCACAAACATGGCATGGATCATAACGAGCAGATCTATCCGGTGAGAAGCACTACCGGTCTGCCTCGGGCTGAGATGGCTACACTAAGGAACAAGGAAGGCAGGGGTGGCGGCGCACTGCAGCAGGCCGAGGCAGGAGGGTCAGAGTTGAAGCCCGGGCTGGGCATCTCCACAACTTGGCAAGACCCTGTTTCTGTGAAAAACTGAAAAGGTGCTAGGGATGTAGCTGAGAACAAAGCCCCTGGGTGCAATCCCTAAGACCACATTAAGAAAAAGAAAGGAGAGAAAAGAAAAAGGAAAAGCAAAGACAAAACCAGACCATAAAGGTAGCTACAGTTAAACGGCATAAAGGACAAGGTAAGCAGTTTTGCTGGCAACTTTGTCCCTACTGTGACTTAAACTGCATAAAGTAACGGTAAAACTATGAATGATGAGATTACAATGTATAAAATCTATAATTTATACCCCATCTATCTATATGCAAAGATTTTGTTTACTACTCTAACAGCACATATTAGGATGTCTGTTCCCACGCCTGAATCTTTGTGATCTTATACAAAATTAATTTGTGATCCTACAAAATCTTTTAAAATAAAGTTTCATCTTACCTGGAATTCAGCCAGTACATAAAGGACACCTAACCCATGGGCAGAGGAAGGCAGAAGACAGGGGAGAGGCCAGCCAAGAGCCCTAGCCATGTGATCGCATGTGCTCATTGCAGAGGGACAGAGGAAACACCATTAGCAGACTGAACTTAAAAGAAAGAGGCATGCCAGGGTTTAGGTTCTAAATGGGGCTCAGAGACGCTAGCTCGAGGTGCAGCTGGGAGGACAGGTGTTCACGGAGCGAGGCCGGATGCCTAAGAAGTGCACCCGCCTCCCAGTGCGTCCAGAGGCACTGTGACCATGTGGCCTTACCGAGGGGCATGATGGAGAGGTATTTGCCTCGGAACTTGCTGGTGATTTTGATTTCCTGGCGTAGCGTCCAGCCATTTTTGGACTCAGCATGGTGCGCGGCAGCAGGGGGGTGATGATTCACCTTGAAGGAGCCGGGTTCAAATCAGAAGGGGAAGGAAAAGACACGCCTTTAACTGGTAACAAGTGCCCAAGTCCCCAACATCTCTTTCCACCCGCGAGACCAGGCCCCCAGTGCTGACGCTGGAGGAGGCGGCTGGGCGGCAGCGACCAGCACCTCTGCACATGGACACCAGGGCGAGCAGCACCTTCCCTTGCTCCAGACAGGAAGTGGTCCTGAGGCCCCGTTACCTGCTCACAGAGGGACCGGTACCCGTTCTCCTCCAGCCGGTCTAGCTCAAAGGTCTCCCCGAGGATCGGGTTGAATGGCTTGCTGGTACGGAAGACAGTAGTGGAGTAGGAGGACACGGTGAAAGCTGCAACATAACAGAGCTGTTCTAGAGAGTTCTCGCACTTCGCAGCTCGGTCTAGCAGCTCGTGGTACTCCAGATCTTCAGTAAGGCGCTGAAGTATGGACAAGGGTTCGTTAAAGTTCACCTGCAAGGGAAAGAGCAGGCATGAAGACTTTGCCCAGGCTTGAGGAGGCAGTCTTTTCTGCAGGTGGAGAAAGACACTGAGACGCCAAGGTAATAAATCCATCACTGGGAGAGGAAAAGGAAGGCTGAGCAGCTCGCAGGTTTGGCCTGCAGGCAGCCACTGTCCTTGGTCAGCTGCTGCAGCCCGTGAGTGGCAGCGGTCACCACTTTCATGCCTGGCACTACCTGTAAGCTCTGAGACCTGAGCCACAGGAGGTGGCACGAAGGGGAAGGGGTTGGAGTGAGTGCACTATAAAATACAGTGCACTTCAGCATGAGGACACTCGGAGGAAGGCAGGTATTTCAGGTTCTTGGAGGAGGAAAGAAAAAAGTCGATTTTCTTTGGCTTTTTGAGAGAGGCTGGCCTGGAGCTCAGAAATCCTCCTGCTCACAGGTGCCAGGATCACAGGTGTACACACCAGGCCCGGCTAGGTTAGTAAGCTACGTGCAGCCCTGACCTGACCACTGAGATGTCCAAGGCCGGCTTCTACCCCAGGCTAGACAGCTGCTAAGTCCCAGCTCAGCTCCGCATGAGGCCAGGATTCGGACTCCTCCTGCACCTGGACTGCCGTGTTTCTGGATGTGGAATGCTCGCAACGGGCCAAGAGCTGTGCATGTTCTCACCAACAGTTTTTTCACAGAAATCCTGGATTTAGATACAAACACCTACCTGCAGTTGAAGACCTAGCTTACTCATTACCTCAGCGCTGGCTAAGCATCAGGCTATGAGGGTCAGTAAGACCAGCACTGCCCATGCGTAGAAAGAAAGAACGCTTTCTGTGGTTCAGTCTGCCAGCACCAGCTGTGGACAGAGCCCACAGCACGTTTCCCCGGGCCTTCGCTCCAGGCCTTCTCTCTCCAGTGGCTCAGGAAGAGCTTAATGGGTCAGAAGTTTCCAGAAGGACCCTCTGAAGGCTGAGCCTGCTCACCTTCTCTTCCCGCTGACTGCAAGTGACCCTGATGGCCCAGGACAGGGCAGCCATGGGGGAGCCGAGGGCGAGGCGGAGGACAGGCCAAGAGCAGGCCGGGGTGCACCCGCTCCTGACGCCCGCATGAGGGGAGGCAGCCATGTGGAAGCAGCGAGCCACGGGGCGGTCACGCCACTCAGCACTGCCAGAGCAGCGGGACGGCAGCCGCTCACAGGCGTGAGGGATGCCTATCTGTTGCGTCCCTATAAAGCTCCTGGACGGTGCCTCATAAAGTATAGGCCGTCTGATTTTCTTCAACCATTAAAAATTAGAAAATATAAAAACCATTCGTGGCCAGGTTTGCGGACCCCTGGTTTAAACCAATATATCTGAACTTCTATTTTTAAGTTGAACCTGGACCCAAGTGGCAGGTGCTGGCCTAGTACCAGGCCAACAGGCGGCACTCAGCGTTTGCGGAATGAGGAGGTGCAACGCAGTGACCGCCATGCACTAACAGCCGGCCTGGCTGGAGCGCAGTGGGGAGGCAGCCTGGCCTGACCCGCTGTGCTGGGGCCTTCCTGACAGAGGCAATGCTCCTGCCAAATCCCGCCAAGGGTCGGGGCCCCAGCAAAAGAAAAGGGGCAAGGGTCAGGAGGAACAGAAGAAAAGTTCAGGCAGCAAGAGCAGAGCCTGGCCCTTGGGGAGGAAGCAGCATGCCCACCAAGGGGTCTGCACCGTGCTCGAAGCCGTGAGACCCAGTAAAGGGCTCTAGGCCGGAGGGATGGGACCATGTGTGCGGCTGTAAAAACAGATCGCCCACCATGGAGCAGTGTGGCCCTGCCTTCCCATGGAGAGGGACCCACTTCCGGCTGAGGCCGATGTGCTTTTGCTTCGGGGCTCCTGAAGCCTCTGTGTGTCTGGTAGTATTTCCCATAATACTTTACCAGAAAAGAAATTTTTTAGCCTATTTTCAGGTCTGTCCCTTGAAACGATGCCTCAAAGAGGCAGAAACGATGCTGTTTGTCTCTGCACGCCCTGGCAGAGGAACCGGGCCGTGAACGCCGGTCACTGAACGCAGGCGCCAATTCGGGGCACCAGGGGAACACACCGGACCCACAGCCACACCTACACCCCAACACTCAATGGGGCGGCCCAGGCGAGATGCCTGCCAGGGAGGAGGCCAGCCCCCACACACACACACACAACCAGGTGCGCAAGGGCCTCACCGGCATGGGGATCTTGGAGAGCTCTTTTCCGATGCAGTTCTTCATGATGCTCCACAGGTTGAGGCTATAGTTTGGCTTGTATGGGATCCGGGTTCTCTTCTCCTTCTTGGTCTCCTCTAGCTGGTGCTTGTACTGAGACAAAGAACAAGCCCATTCAATCACCTGCAAAGAGGAGACACCTACCATCTAGAACCTTCCCTTCCCCTGTGCTAAGAACTAAATAGAGAGTCAGGACTTCCTGCTCCCTTAGCACATCCCAGATTCCAATCCTTGCGAAGCGCAGCCAGGCCCCTCACCTCCGACAACTCCCCAACTTACCTGCTCATCGAGGCTGATATCACTGCTGGCTCCACTGATGTTGCTGCCGGTGCGTCTGCAGGGACAGCAAACTCGGGAATTAGAGGCAAGAGCCGAGATCGAGTGGCCCTCACCAGTCCTCCAGAGAGCAGAGGGCCAAGCCCAGTAAGAGGGAGACCCAAGGTGGACCCGGGGGAGAGACCGAGGGCCATTGGGTGGCGAGCCGCTCCCACCGAGGCGCGGCGCTGCAGGCCCTGCTGACCACTGAGGATCACTCACTTGTGGCCCAGACTTTCTGGCATGGTGATGATCTCTGGGGCATCAAAGAATTCGTTCTCGTCGTCTTCGTCACTCATGTCCCCTTTGCCCGCGCAGCCCTGATCTACAAGGGGAAGAGCCTCCCTTGTTTCCGCTGCTTACTATCGCCAAACACCCGGTCGCAGGCTCTTCTAACTACCAGCCACGAACACAGCAACAGACGGCGGAAAGCCAGAGAACCAGGAGTCAGGTGCCCACTTCTGCCTGACACGCATTGAGCTGGGAGAGCGGGCCTCCAGCATGAGCAGGAGGACACTGCCAACTGCCGACGGGGCCTTACCTTTCCCGGGCCTGGCAATGCCAGGGGTGCTGGCAGGCAGCACCGTGGCCCCACGGAAGGCCCTCTCCAGGTGGTTGTGCTGCTTGGCCAGCTGCTCCAGGGTCTCCTCCAGCCGGATCCGCTGGTCTCGCTCGTACTGCAGCGACTTCTGCCACTTCTTACTGTGGGTCTGGGCCAGCATGAGGAAGTCTCTGCAGGCCTGCAGGGAGTGGGACCGTCAGACCCCGCCCTGGCCTGCACTGCACCCGGCCACCAGCTCAGTGCCACACCAGGCCAAACCCAGGAGAGAGCGTGTGGCTGTCACCTTCTCTTCTACTTCCTGGTCACGAGGGCCAGACAAACACCACGCGAGCAGCAAACCCAGACAAGGTATTCTCGGCAGCACCCTAAGCCCCGAGTGCAGACTCCCAAGAGACCCACAGAAAGGAGACGCAGCACAGGAAAACTGCTTCCAGTGGATTCCTGACTAAATCAAGCAGCCAGGAGCTGAGGAACTGAGACAGCAGGAGCAGGGACTCTTCACTGAATTCAATACTGGGAAACTTATTTAGCTTTTGACCTTGAAAACTAGAAGGCTATTTCAGCTACCAAAGAGGGACTCTGCAGAGAAAACTTCAATCTGCTCACACCAGTCCCTCTCTGCTGCCCACTAAGATTTGGTGCAAACCCTGAACCGCTGCCCATGAGCACCAAGGGCCCTCACCATGGCCCCGGAGTCCTCCTCCACAGGCTCCTTCCCGCCATGCCGGCAGGCGCATCGTTTTCCGGACACACAGACCCCAGGCCCGAGGCCCTCAGTGCGCCTGGCCCGGCCTTTCTGTGCTCTTCTCTAAGGAAAATCTCTGGTCCTCAGGAAGACGGCACCTGTCGCTTCTTTGGCAACACCTCCCCGGTCTCTTTTTACACGCCTCCCACTCTATCCCACCCATGCACGGCACTCTCGTGGCTCAGTTTCCCTCTCCAGATGGATACGAGCAAACTGAAGACCCTCTCCAAGCCTATTCCTGCACACATCTCCAGCACCTTGGCTGTCTCGACGTAGAAGCCTGGTATAAGTGTGGGTGATAAATGAAGGGGACGGAAACAATATACACATAAGGCTCTAGTTTCTTCCGGTTACAGGAAACTAAAAGGCAAACAGAGCGTCTCTCCCAAGGCACACTGCTGCCACAGTTGGTTGCTGTCTTCCAGCTGCTGCTTCAGGTCACGGCTACAAGGTCAGTGACTCCAAGCTAGTACCACCGAGCTTCAGAGCAGACGGCCACCCGCCTCTCCGGGCTCACAGCAACCTCTGAACCAAATCCACTCATGTTCCCTGCCGGGACGGTGCAGCCCTCCCAGCTGCCCACCCGTTAACCGGAAGGGCTTCCTCCTTCTAGTCCTGCTTCTCCCTCACATCCAATCATCAAGTCCCATTGAGTCTTCAGCATTTCTGAATCTGCACATTTCCTTCCAAGCACTCCTGTAGCAGCAGTGCAGACTACACTCGGGGGCCCCCTCTTCCTTATCTATAAATGATAACAGTAATGACCTCAGAGAGCTGCTGCTTTACACAAAGCTTTCAAAACCCTGCAGGCGTCCAGTCCTGTGAGCACTTATGATCATGCCTGTGCCAAAGCCGGTCTCATCCGCCTGCTATCTGCTACCACCAAACCCATTCTGCAGGATCCGCACCCCTCTCCTCCCCTGCAGCCTTGGCTCCAGCGGCTTCCTCCTGAACTGAGTCAATCAGCAGCAGTTCCCAGGGCATAAATAAGAGGGACCCACATATGCTCCACTGCCCACTGCCCCCAACTCCTCTCCCGTTCCTTTTTGTAGTTTTGTGAGACAGGGTCTCACTGTGTAGCTCAGCCTGGCCTTGAACTCACTGTGCAGCCCAGGCTGGCCTCAAACTCAGGGCAGTCCTCCTGCCTCAGCGTCCCGGGTGCTGGGACTACAGGCGTGTGCCACCACACCCAGCTCATTCTTATTAAAGCTCTGGCGCAGGAGACGAACCCAAGCCCTTGCACCTGCTGGACAGGCGCTCTGCCTCTGAGTGCCCCCGCTCTTTCTGATTAACACTTATCACAACTGCGTCAGGCCGACTGATGTAAGGTACTGTGAGCATGTCACCTCCAGCCCTGACAGCCCTCCAGCATCCTGGAGGGACCTGCTGGTACAGAAAGTGGGAATCCAGGCCGACCCCATCGCCTTTCTTCATGGAAGACTTCCACACTCCTTTGGCATCCTGTGTCCTAGCTGGCCTCCTCCAGGGGGATGCCGGCAGCCGGTGCTCACTGCACCCATGCACTCAGCACACTCCCAAGGGGTCCCTAGTGCTCAAGGGCAGGGACCACAGCTGGCCTCAGGGATGTCCCCCAGTACAGCGTGAGGCACACAGCAGCTACGCACTTAGCAAATGAATACACTGACCTGTCACACTGACTGTCAAATTCACTCTGATAGTAAGCAAAGTGACGTTGTAAGCAGGAAAAAGACTGAGTGAAACGTATTCTTCCTGCCGCCAATGCAGCGTGCCCGTGCGGAGCTGCGATGCACTGCTATCACGACCCCCGCAACTCAGAGAAAGTGCACTTCAGGCAGAGACCAGTTACGGAGGGTACAGCAGCCCTGTACAGACCTCAAAGCGCCGTCCTCTCTTAGGAAATGTCTGCAAGTGTCTTCATGTGGAAGGGACCAAAACAACTTGCCAGGTGGGAATCAGGTTCTGGGAGAGGGAGGACAGCACTTCTTGGACCATGGAATCATTTCACACCTCTCAGTAGCTCGGGAAAGCCAGGGTGCTTTGTGCTTACCTGCAGCCTTCACGTAAGCAGCTCAAATGTCCCGAAGCCCACGACAGCAACCCTAGGGGTCACTAGGAGCCCAGAGGGGGGGAGTTGAGTACTTTGTCTTATCAACCAAGTTCCACGGCAGCCAAAGACTAACCTCAGGGCTAATTAAATGGCACTCAACCCCTCATAGGAATGCAACGGCTGGGCAGGACACGGTGCCAACACGAAGCTGCAGCACGTGCGGCGGAAAGGACTCGTGCAGACTTTCACTTCCAAAAGATTATGTTGGAAAAAAGTAAAACACAGTGGCACCTCGATTCACAAACACCATTTGCAAACAATTTGTTTCACAAACAGAAGTGTCTGGTAAAACTGTTTTTGATTGCGAACTCTGCATCGGGTGACAGACACCACTGCAGCCATCTTTTCCAGAGTCCTGGAATGAATTAAGTTTGTGACCCGAGGCACAACTGTAAATGCAAGCACAGGCCCCCCGGGACTGAACATCAGCATGGCTGTCCTGCTTGTGGCAGAGGCAGGGCCGGAACCCTGGCCTCTTGACTCCTCCCAGGCTAACGCATGAGCAGAGCACACAAGCCATCCCGTGTGTGGTCTGTATTGTTTCATGCAACAAACAATGCAACCTAAGCCCTGAGCAGGAAGCAGGACTTGAAGCTCCGGGCTCCATCAAGTACAACGTGAAGCATCGGAGAGAGGGAGGAAGGGAGGAGGACTCGAAGATCCCAGTGCACTCACGTTGATCATGGCGTTGGACGTTATCCGGAAGAGCGTGGCCCGCTCATTCACCTGCTTGATCTTCTCGTTGCTCTCAGCCGGCAGCTTGAGGGCCTCCAGCTCGCTGAGGGAGCGCTGCAGGGCAGTGCCGTGCTTGGCGATCAGGTCGTTGCATGTGCTCAGGTCCTCCACCTTGCTGGACAGGGTCCGCAGGGTGTTCTGCAGCTCGGTCTTGTCCGTTTGCGAGACAGACTCTTCGTCTCCAGACTCATCTGTGGGGAAGCGAGAGACCGCGTGACTCCCAGCCGGGCCCTTCCCACTGCACCCCACCAAACACCTGACCTGGCCACTTCTCTGCAGTGTGCTCCACAGCCATGCGGTGAACACCTCATACCAAATAGCTCTCCCATAGCAAGTCAGTGAGGAAGCTACACTGTGTCTCTTGCTGTCCCACTGTCCTTTCACACTTAACACTTTGTAGCTGCAAAGTGCTTTTCTAACAGGGTCACTTCCTCTGGGGTAGCTGACATCAGCACTAAAAGTAAAACAAAAGAAGTAAGAAGAGACCTGCCCTATCTGCTAGAGTAAGCAGTCAAGGCCAAAGTGTAACCTACTGTTAAAAACTCTATGGAGCAGTGAATTATCCTCCTCACCGCTTGGCAGCCATTAAACACAGCAGAGGCTGAAACATGCAGCAAACCCAAGTCAACAGGCGACCGCCGCCTCACTCCAAGGGAACAAGCTCAGGGTGACCAAACACACTGTTCTTTTCAGTGGGATTAATTTAGCAAAATGAAACATTTGCATAGGAAACATCAGGTTTTGGTTGTCTATTAAGATTGTTTCAACGTGAGCCGGGGATGTAGCACGCGCCTGCCTCACAAGCACAAGGTCCTGAGTTCGAGCCTCAGTACCAAAAAAAAAAAAGATTGCTTCAACTTAACTAATAAGAGGACATCAGGAAAAAAAAAAATACCATGGCTAACCCTAAACTACAAGTTGTAATAACCCTAAAGTCGACCTGGTCACCATGTAATTATGTCCCCCAATTTTGAGGTCTGCATTGGCATTCAAGGCAAGAGCATGTGTGTCAGGTCTAAGGCAGCTTTCCGGGCCCGGGCCGGGCTGGCAGCCCTCCGTGCACTGGGCCGAGGTCAGCAGCACCCTGGCCTCCCCTGGCAGTAGTGAGCCCGGCCTCTCTGTGACCCTAACCACATCTCCAGACACTGCTCGAGTCCCTGGGGTTGGGCGTGGGGGGAGAATCGGCCCTGGCTGAGGACCTGAGGACCTCGATGCAGAAGCACTGTGCGCTGAACAGCCGGGGACCCTGGGAGACAGCGCCCCCACCTGACTCTGCCAGCATCTTGACAGCCTTGGCCTTGGCCAGCTCGAGCGCGGTCACCCAGCGCTGCCGCTCCACCTCCGAGCTGGCCTTCAGGTGGTAGGTCTGCGTGCCCCCGTTGGAGATGACAAAGTTGCAGGAGTCCTCCACAGTGATGTTGGCCGTGGCCAGGTTGATGGTACCGCGGCAGGTGTGCCTCATCTCCGCCTTCGACCTGCAGTCAGGAGACGGGCAGCTGAGCACAGGTGACAGGAGCTTCTTCCTTTCGGACATTCACTCCTTTTCCTAACTCTGAGTCCTTTGAAAAATGAAAGTCTTAGGAATCAACAAATCTAGCTATGTTTCCTTTAAACAATCTCAACAGTAGGGAATTTCTTTCCGAAGCCATAAAGTATTGTTTCTGAGTTAGATTTTATTGCCCCCAGTTCCTCTCAATATTAGCTTTTTAAAAATCGGCTTTATTGAGCTCTGCTACATGCAATATTAATTCAGCAATTTTAAGGGCACAAGTAACTGAATTTTCAACAAGTGTATCCACTTGTGTAGCACCAGCACTACAATCAAGATGTAGGACGTTCCCTTCACCTCAAAAGTTCCCGTGTCCTTTTGCACTCAAGAAATATTTTCCACTTGCAAGTTATGAAGTGCTTTATAACTCTCTACCACACAATTTTGCACAATCTCATTTCCTCAGATAGCTCCATTCTGCATAGCCATACGAAGCTATGGAACTCACTGTAAGCCAGCCCCAGTGAGATCTGTCGCACCTCGCTTAAGTTATATCTCAGAAGGGCAAAGGCACCCTCCCGTGTTTACCCAACATAGGCGGGGGCTCAAATGCTGTGGAATACAAATGACCCGTGCCTGGCACAGTACAGAAAGAGTAATCATGAAAGATTCCCCAGGCATTTTCATCCTTCTGGAATATACTCTTTCCTAAGGCCTGCGGACTTCCACGGGTGGGAACCCTAAGCCATCCTATTAATAGCTAGGAAAGATTCAGCACATCTGCACTCCGAGGACTGGGTGCAGTTTCCCCAATCTCTCCTGACCGACAGCTCTATTAATAGCTTCACTTCTGAACTTTACAGCAGTATTTGGTGACAACAAGCTACAAGACACTTCACATAAAATACCAGGCTTCCTCCCCACCGTTGAGTGTACAGTGAAAACTGTGCTAATTTCTTCACAGCCTGCTGGTTAGGCCGGGGCACCTGCATGTTGAGACTGCACTTTTCCCTGTCCAACTTGGAACATGAAGAGGTCAAAGTCCTTTGCCAACAGGACAGAGCAGAGGCATTTCCCTTTCAGGGGAGCCAAGTGCCCAAACACACCTGGCGAAGCCAGAATTCCTGCATGCCAGCAACGGCACACGCCCTCGCTCAGAAACCCAGGTTTCCTATGTTTGAGAAAGTCCATCGACTGTGCTTCGCTTCGGAAGACAGATTGGCTGTTGTTCCATCTGTCACGTGAAACTTCTTTTTCTTCCTCAAATGCACAAAGTGAGGAGCCTGGGATCGCGGGGCCCGGGGAGGGGGCTCTGAATGGATTGGGCCACTTTCCATCGCCTGCACCTGCCACATCGTAACGTGAATCCTGCTTTTTCTATTCTTACCTCCCCGCCCCAAGCTTCAGTTACATTATGAATAATGCAGCCTGAATAAGAGAGAGAGGCACCCGATGGCCAGCTCAGCCTAGCTTTCTAGTCCAAAGGTGCTGCTTGGTTGGCCCCCTTCGATCACAGTCTTCCTTAGCACCACTTCTCACAAACCACTCACTGCCCAGGAATCTCTTCTGCCTGGGTGATCTTCATGGACTACAGCACTGCCTCAAACATGAAGTCTACAGCAGTTTAACAAATGCCGAGGAACTCTAGGAGCAAGGCAGGCATGCCCTCAAAGTTCTTTCAGACCAATGCTCATAAATGAGTAGTGCAGAAGGTGAAAAGATGTAATTCTCAGGATGCAAGCAAAGTTCTTAAGGCTCCACAGTAGTATTAGGTGGCATTTTCTGGCTAGAAAGTTCCTGCATAAAAAGGCCAGCTGAAACAGTAATTTAATCTCTAGAAGCGGGTCAGGAAAACCAATACTCCAGCCCGTCCTGATGTTTCTGAGAGAGCTGGGATTCTGCACAAAGTTTTAAGTAACAGGGCATCTCTGACACTGGGCGTGTAAGGAAGCATGGGACACGGACACACACACACACACACACACACACAAAGTGGCTTGGCAGAATCTATTAGGGCAGCTCATCAGAGGATGGGGCTAGGATGTAAGCTGAGAAGGAAATCAGTATCTGGGGAATGGCATAAACAAGAGCTTGCAGGTTGGGAGGCTTAAAGAGCAGGAGGCATGGCATGTCGGCTAAATAATTCTAGAAGATAGATGGACACCAGAGAACCCCGATGGGGAGAATGCACCACCTGTGCCCATCTGGACAGAAGGTAGTTCCAGGCTCCAAGATCTAACCTTGAGGGTCGCACACAGATACGATGACCTAGCTCCAGGTGCCTGGTAGTTTGTGGGTGGGCCCATCATAGTTGGAAAGAACAGGCCAATCACATATTTTCCTGTACGTGGGTTGTTTTGCTTTGTTTTGAGAAAGGGTCTCACTATGTAGTCCAGGGCTGGCCTTGAACTCACATGGAGTCTAGGGCTGGCCTTGAACTCTTGGTCATCCTCCTGCCTCACCCTCCTGGGGGCTGGGATTACAGACCTGAACCATGATGCCCCGCCAAGGGTTGGTACATTCTGGAAAGAATTTTACCTGCAGTCAGACAGGTCTCGCTAGCTCTTGTAAGAGAAATTAAAAGTGACTGCAAATACAACATGCAAGTTACTGATGGCAAAGGTCAGTATTGGCCAAGACTGGTGCTGAAGAGACTCAGCTGGCCTGGAAGGTGGACAACATGGCTTGGATGAAGAGAAAAGACCACGCGTTAAGGCGCTTGGCTACACACCCAGCTAACAGTGATTTGCTGGCCACGCCAGGATCCGAGGAAGTGGCCATGAGAATGACACAGTGACAACAGGAAAACCTGCACTGGCGGGGGGGAGAAGACTACACAGCAAACCAAAACCTCGGCACCCTGAACTGACAACCCTGGATGAACAGGTAGAAAAGCTAAAATGAAAATCAAATCTCAATACAATAATGTAAATGAGACACACGACTGCTCATAATGTCATTAAGGAGAGGGGCTGAGCTACCTAAGGCACCTTTTATCTTTACGGGACAGGTAAGAATGTACTCCTACCCAGGACCTCCGTCCAACCCCTCCTTCAATCTCCCTGAAATTCTCAAAAAGCCAATACAACAGCAGAGAAGTCTGCTCACCCCTAACTCTCCTGGAGGCAGAGAGGTCTGTGACAGAAAAGAAACTCACAGGGAGCTGTTCCTCAACATCAGTATTTTGAGGCCCAGATATGAAAGTGTTAGGGGAAAGATGTCAATGAGAAATCGCATTACAGCAAAGACTGCCCTAACGGGTACTTCTTATACTTCCTGTGTAAAATGCACACAGTATCCGTGACCTACAAACTTACTTGCTCAGACAAGTAACCGCTTCTCTCCCTGACTGCCTCGCACAGTGACCTGGGTTTTAGGTCACGCTGGGGTGAACACGAGGGGTTCCGACTTCGAATCCTCCAGCTCTGGGAATGGGCACCTCCTAGCTCCCAGCGCGGCTGTGGGCAGCCGGCGACGCTGTAGCAAAACTGCACAGGTCCAGCGCTCGGGAGATGTTTGTGTTTGCGTCCCGACCCCGATCGCCTGGCTTCTCGACGCCTGCCTACAGCAGCAGGGGGGCGCAGGGCCGGATGAGGCCCCCAGCCCCTGCTGGGAGGAGACGGGCGGGTCGGAGAAGAGCAGCCCCCCGGGCGCGCCTGTCCACTCCGGGCGGCGGCGGGCCGCGGGCCGCCCAAGCCTCGGAGGCCAGAGAGGCGAGGGCAGGGCTGAAGCCGCGCTGGGAACAACCTTGAGCCGGGCCGGCGCCGAGCCGCGAGTCGCCGAGCGCAGCGCCCCGGAAGCGTTACCTGTAGTAGCTCAGGAGCCCGTTGCTCAGCACGAACCAGCGCCGCTGGTAGCCCTTGATGTAGTTGGTCCACTTGAAGAGCCAGCCCTCGCGGGCCGAGCCCGAGCCCCCGGCCGGTGGCGCCGTCGCGGGTCCCGCA
>NW_004624864.1:1152222-1176225 GCF_000247695.1 Heterocephalus glaber | reverse complement strand
GCGAGGGCCGCGGGACCCGGCGCCACCACTCCCCTCAGCTCGGCCGCCGCCATGAGCCGCCGCCGCCCGGAGACGCAGGACCGGAACCGCCTGGGAGGGCCGCCGCCGCCCGGAGCGCCCCACACGCCGAGCGCCTCAGCCGCCGCCGCGCAGAGTCTCCGCCCCGCCGGCCGCCGCGGGGGAGGGCTCGGCCGGCGGGAAGGAGCGCGCCGATTGGCGCGACCGAACGTCACTCGCGGAGGACCCCGCGGACATTGGCGTTTCTCTCGGGCCTGTCATCCCCTTCCACCCAGTGAGAGTCCGGGGCGGGGCGCGCCCGCCAGCCGCGCCTCGGATTGGTCTGTACGACGGCCAATCAGACCTTGCTACAATCTCATTGGCTCTTCGCTGAAGTCTCTTCGCTCTCCGGGAGGACGGAGAAATGCAGAGCGCCCGGCCTACTTGATCGCCGATTGGCTCATGTTTCCGCCACTCATTTCCGTATATGCTTCTGTCACTGCCACGTCACCCGCTCCCATCACTCTTCTCGCCGTCCTCTTCCGCCCTTCGGGATTGGTGGTTGACATCAGTGCCTCAACCTTTTCTACCATTCACTGAACGGTCTGAGGCAAAAGGGGAGGAGTCTTGCCTTCACAGCCTCAGTTCATTTCTTATTGGTGAGCACCAACGTCACTTACACTTCGGTGGAGAGGAGGGGCGGTGATTGCAGATGATTAGTTCCGGGAATTGTTTGAAAGCGGACCTGGCGGTGCTGACCAATGAAAGAGACCTACTGAGAGAGGGGCAGGCAGGATAACCAATGAAATCGAGGAACAGCGTTCTGAGGCGTGCCCGCCTGCTTCCGGCTTGAGGGAGCCTTACGGGAGGCGGAAGCTAGGCGGCCCTTTCGGGGAGTTTTCCGGGTCGGGCGCGGTGTGGAGTACCCTTCTGAACGAAGGAAGCGCTTCAGGTGTCTTGTCCGGGAGAGTCGGGCCCCTCGCTGTCGGGCCTCCCTACTCACCCCGAGTGGGGCCTCTTCCCGAGGCTCCGTCCCTCCCTGGCCCGCTCTCGGTCGCGCCGCCGCGTCTCTCTCGACTGCGGGCCGTCTCCGGCCTCGGTCCTGTGCATCCTTCCAGCCCCAAAGGCCCGAGTTGGTTTTGGCGCCATAGACGCACTTTTACAGCCTTAACTTTAGACGGGAAATCGTGATTTTTCACCAATTGGCTTTGTCTACACGTCGTGAAAAAAAGCCGCAAATTCAGTACCGGGCGTAACAGTCGGACGTTGTAACTTGTGACTACAAATCACCCCGAAGCTCGGTGCTTCGCGAACTCCGCACCTGTTGGTCGTACCAGTTTGGAGAAGCGATAGAGTAGCGAACTTCAGAGGCTCTAAAACGAGTTTTCCTCGGAAAAAACCAAAACGGAAATACAGAAAAACATCCCGTCTTAGAAAATGATTTCAAATGGAGAGAAATATGTATTGAATTCCAGAGAGAGAATTCTCCGCACATCTTGAGTGTGACCTAAGTTAACTGAGATTGACTTTTTAAAGCGGGGACTAAACCCGTTTATGCTCGAGTGGTGTCTTTGCTCCTTGTTGGCTCTGTGACTGGGAAAGTGCTTAAACTCCAAGTCTAAAAGGAATGAAACTGTACGAGGGGCCTGCTGTGACTAAGTGCACGCCCGTGCGCAGATTTTTTTAAAAATGGGAAACAACTGTAACTACGGGTAATGTTGCCAAATGTTCCTTGGGTCACAAAGGAGAAAGACACACTGTGCTTTCAATTCGGGCAAGTCTGGCTGTCTCTAGCTTAATCTAGTTATCCGCCTTAGCATCCCTAACCCTGAGACAGTATTTTTATTTTTTTTAATTTTTTTGTCAGTATTTTTATTAGGTCCCTGTGCTGTAGCATGAAATACACATCATCAGTTAATAAAGTTTCCTTGCCCAAAATGTTGAAGCTGAATGTAATCAAGCCTTTAGATCTCATCTCCAGTTTACAGACTGGAGAAGCCAGCTGAAGGACACCCTAAGGGGACAGTTAAATCGGGCCTGTGCAGCATTCTGTAAGCTATTTCACAGAAGAGTCATGAGAGCTGGCTCTTCAAGGGGACCAAGGAAAATCCACATAAAAAGGAGGCAGGGATGACTGTTCTAAATCTAAAAAAACCTTAAAAGACACAGCCAAATGCTTGATTGGATTCTTCTGTATAAAAGGCCTTTTAGACATTCTGGGGATTGTTGGAATTTAAAAATGTACTCGTGTCAGAGGTTATTAGGCGATTATTGCATTTGCTCAGTGTAGTAATGGTATGATGGGTATGAAGGAAAACAAAATATAGAGAAATGTGCTGAAGTACTTAGGAGTGAAGAATCATATTGTTTGTAGTTTCCTTTGAAATGAGTCAGCAAAAAAGAATGAAAAAGAAAGGAACAAAATCAGCCAAAGCTAGGAATACATACTTTTTTTTTTTTGGTACCAGGGATCAAACTCAGGACCTTGCACTTTCAAGGCACGCAGTGGAACCACTGAGCTAAATCCCCAGCCCTAGTAATACATACTTTAAAATGCACATACACACATCTATCTGCCTACCTATCTTTTAAAGAAAATGTTAATTGTTAAATCTAGGTGGCAATTATAGAAGTCTTTATTGTACTATTATTTCTACTTTTATTGTATATTTTAATTTTTTTTTTTTTAAGTTTTAAAATGCTCTCATTTGGGTTGTTACCAACACTGCCTCTGGCCTACAGACCGAAATTCTTTTTGTTTTGTGCTTTTTGAGACAGGGTCTCGCCATGTTGAACAGGCTGGCTTTGACCTCTCTATGTAGCCCAGGCTGGCCTCAAGCTCATGGCAATCCTCCTGCCTCAGCCTCCCGAGTGCTGAGCTTACAGGTCTGCACCATCCTGCCTGGCTAGACTGGACCAGAACTCTTAGCCTGGCAGATGAGGTCTATAATCACCTGGTGTCACGTCTGCTTTGTAGCCTCCTCTCTCCCCCTTTTCTTTCTTGGTACCGGGGATCCAACTCGGGTCCTTGCGCTTGCCCAGCAGGTGGTGAAACCACTGAGCTAAATCCCCAGCCCCCTCCCCCTTTTCTTGATGAACTCCACGCGCCCATTGAGTAGATCCAAGGCCAGCCTGAACTGCTTAGTGAGACCCTGTCTCAAACAACAAAACAACACAACACAACACAAAACTCCGATGTTTTGGGCACAGCTCTCTCCATCTCAGGCCTGAGCCACTTGTTGGGAGCACAGTAGTGAAGGTGCAGATAGATTTCGGCTGTGCCTCAAACGAACACTCCCAGGGACAGACAGGTATTAAATAAGCAACATACAAGTGAAAATGCACATTGTTTGTGCAGAGGAAATATGTCCAGCAGTTATATACAGATGTGCAGTAAAACGGAGAAAGCAAAGCAGGTGTGACCTGCTTCAGAGAGGAACTCTCTCTAAGCTGCAGTCCGGGCTGAGGAGGAGACAGGGAGGGAAGCAGACATGGAAGGCCTGGACACCACACCAAAGCCTCCTTCGAGTTTGTCTACCGGAAGTAACTAAGACAAGGGACTCTTAAGTTTTGTTTAAAATGATGGTTTGGAGCCAGCAAAGTGGGGAGAGGCAGCAATTAAGCAGAGAAATACTGGCAAGTTGATGCAATGGGTGGCAACAGGCAGGCAGCAGACAGAGCAGACGCATTCCGGAGAGGAAGTTGGAAGGACCGGGCCCATGACAGTGAGTCAGTCCATGCTTAATGCTAGCATGTGAAATAAGGACAGCCTCTGGACACTGGTGTTTGATTTTCTTGGCATCATCGTTCTCATCCCTATGTCCAGGAACCCAAACTGAGCTATGTTCCCCCGTTGTTTATGTTCTCCCGCTTTGGGGGGGTGGTACCGAGTGGTGCTGGATGTTGAACACAAGGCCCCACGTATACTGGGCACGTGCTTTACTGACCTACCTTCACAGCCCCTTTTTAAATTTTGTTCTGAGACAGGATTGCACTGCGTTGCCCCGGCTAGCTTTGCAGTCCTCCTGCCTCAGCCTTCCCAGCGGCTGGGATCGAAAGTGTGCACCGTTACACCAGGCCCTCTTCTTTATGGGTCTGGGGGGTCACCTGTGCTTTATTCCCACTCCTAAATGAGCGTTTGCTGATGTCCAGCCTCCAGAGCTTTCCCCGCAGTGCAGTGGCCAGAGGCATCTTCCTGAAGCAGTCAGCTCTTTTCCCGAGTCCTCTGTCCGGCAGCCCTCCGTGCCCCTCTGGCCTACAGGACCCGGTCCTGAGACCAAACTCAGCCATCCAGGGTGTGTCTCTACCAAGCCTCGCCTCCCCTCCCTTTCCCGGTTCACTACTTTGTTCAGCCCGCACTGGCTTCCCTGCCCGAATCCAATGCCTTGGACACTTGCTTTCATGCTTTTTTACACTACAGATTCATTTTTTCTTCGTTCCCCTGTTTTTTAAAGTAGGATATGTTTGCGATGCAGAAGGAAGGCTTTCCTCGTGGCTCATTGGAGAAACATGTATCGCACCTTGATCTTTTTTTTCCCATCCCCGTCCCCTGCCTTTTGCATCTCCGCAAAGTCGGATTGCATTTCTTCAGAGCAGTTTTAGATTCGCAGAGAACTGAGCTGAAGTTACAGCTTCTGCACATCTCAGCCTCCCTCCTCGAAACCTCCTGACAGTGCACTTGTTAGCACCCAAATCCCCGAGGACTCAGCAGTGCCGTCCAAGGCCTGCAGCTTCCGGTCGGGGCCACAGCGCGTGTCCCCACCACAGAGTGCTGCCCAGGCTTCTGCCGCCCTAGCAAGAACCCTTTCTGCTTTACGGTTCAGATTCGCCTTTCCCTGCCCTCCCCCTTAGCCACCACTGATATTTATTTACTTATTATTCTATTTCTTTATTTTCGGTACTGGGGGTTAAACCCGGGGCCTTCACACTGAGCTATGTCTCCAGCCCCGTACTTGTTATTTTAATGACAAGGACTCGCTAAATCACTAAGTTGCCCGGGCTGGGCTCCAAGTTGAGACCCATCTGCCTCGGCCCCAGAGTGCTGGGATTCCAGGCCTGGGCCACTGTGCCCCAAATCCCTGATCTTTCTACTGTCTCCACAGTTTTGCCTTTTCCCCAGTGTCACAGAGTCGGAATTATGTAGCATGTAGTCTTCTCCGGTGAGCCCCTTTCCTTGAGTAACCTGCATCATGTCTCATCCTGGCTCAAGGACTCATTTCTTTTAGTGCTGAACAGTATCTCACAACTGGATGCACCACCGTTTATCCATTAGCCAACTGAAGTACGTTTTGGTTGCTTCCAAATTTGGGGACTTCTGAGTAAAGCTGCTGTAAGCATCTGTGTGGAGGTTTTTGTGTGGAGATGTTTCCAACTCATCCTTGTGAACTTGCAAGCTCATTTTTCCTATTCTCTGCCAACGCTTGCCAAGCGAGCGACAGTTTATTAGCACAGATGGAATCTGCAGTCAGTAATGCAATTCAGGCATTTGTCATGACGCTTTACCCCATGTCCTTTGTACAGTCTCTTTGGAAAAGGTGACTTGTTGTTTTGAGGGACAGGGAGTCCAAGGGGAGTAAGAAGGAATTAGAGTCTGTCCTAGGTCAGCTCCCACATAGCTCCCGGTAGGGATGTTGTTGGGGGTGACCCCGTCACTGCGTTTGCCAGGAGACACTGAGGCTGGCGTACTCATTCTGAGACAGGTGGAAGAACCCAGCACTCCCCATGGTGCTACCTACTGCCCTCCCCGGCTTCCCCACGCACCTTGCAGCCAGGTGGCTACACTGGGTGCACACGGCTTCTCTGGGAGATGGTCACCAACCAACCAGATGACTCCTCCCTGAACCCTCTCGGGATGACTCTGCCCTATGCAGCCCTCTGTGGCCCAGTCTATGAGGGCAACTTCCTGTCCCCAGGAACAAACAGGAAGTTAACTCCACACATGCACCAGAATCACTGTTTTTTCTTCTCTAGATTCCAAACTCCCCATATCTTTTGCAGACCAGCCTGGGTTCTGTTTCCCTTTACGATGCACAATTCGTTCTAATAAATCCACTTCTGGATGGCTTATTTTTGCCTATGTGTGGTTTTCATTCAAGTAGAGCATGCTGTGCTAGTATATTAAGAGCTGCTCTCACCGAAGGTCATGTGCAAAAAGCAGCCATTGACCAGGGTGTTAACACCAAAGGCCAATCACCCTGAAAATGGCCCGTGGCAAGGGCTGGTGACCTTGACAGTGGCTGGCAGCCAGAGAATGATAGAGAACGTTTGGGAGCTGCCCAGGGCCGGTTGGAAGCTTCTTGCTCTGATTGGCAAGGATTCCCATTAACGCTGAGAGCTGTCAGCCACTGCCATTCAAGGCTCAGCACTACCAACATTAAAGAGCAGCTCTTCAATTCATGATTTCTATACCAGCTGAGCAAAAGAACCCCAGCCCATCCGTAACATCTTGGTGGTCCATACTGGGACCTTCCCCTTCCAGGGCCACGAAGAAGAGGTACAATGGTGAGGCTCATAAGCTATAGAGAAACAAAGAGCCAGTCTGTGTGGGGTTTCCATCTTACGTGTGTCTAAAGACTCACGCAAGCTAATGACAGTCCTTAAAGCCTCCTAGTTCCCTTCGTGTATTAAAGAGCAGAAAAGAACTCGGCCATGAGCTCTAGTGTCGTGGTCATCAAGGAGAGCTCTGCCTGCTTTCCTTTGCTGCGTTGAGTTTTCCTGGAGCAAGGACTGTGCCCTACCCTTCTGTTTTCCTCTTCTGTGCAAGAGAATGATGAAATTCAGTGAAAACATGAAAGACACAAAAGTGAGCACCTTGTAATAGGCTCAGAACAGCGCCTCGGGGAGGGACCGTCACTCTCAGAGAGGAGGGGCCACGTGTGTGTTTTGTGTGCCATCGCTCAGGGAGTAAAGGTGATTTTAAAGGGAGAGCTTAGAACTGACGAGGAGAGATCTCTCTCTTCCCCTCTCCCTAGCAGGAGGCATTATTGGCCTGTTTATTCACTGTCCACGATAATCTCACTGTCTCAGCCTCTTGACCACCTGGCTTGCTTTAACTTCTGCCTTTGTTAACTGAATGCTATCTCACTAATGCCTCACTCACTTTCACAGTAATAGCAACTATTTTTTAATGTTTGGGGGAAGAAAGAAGTGAAAATACATGAACTGAGCCTGGCACATGTAAATAGTAAGTGCTGACTGTAGTTACAGCATATGCGGGTCTATCTGAGGTCAAACCTTCCTCACCAAAGTGGGTGCCACGTGTCCTCCTTGGGAGTGTTTGACATGCTGCAGAAAAGCCTAGAGATACTTGGATTTTAGGAGAGGGAGAGACTGTCAATAAAGAGGGAAAGCAGCTTTTGTTAAGGGTAATCACTTTCACAGACCATGTCATTTTGTTTACTTTTGGGTCACGGTCCCAGTGTTCAGCTGCTGGGACGGACAGGGGACGAATGAGGCTCAAGTGCAGTAACGGTGATGCACCCGGCCGTGTTCAGACACAGGTGTGGACCGGCCCAGCTCACAGAACTCGAACCTGCGATATTTTTTGAGTAACAGAAATAACTCTGATGGTTCTTTCAGGAGCCAGGATGTCACTGATGCCATGCAGTGACAACAGCTCAGCTCTGAAAGTGGAAAATAGGGTGTGTGCTAAAAGGGGTGCCTTGCCTGCTGCTGCTCCTGGCCCCACAGAACTGCCCCAACGTGTCGCCGCTTCTCAGGCCACACAAACCCTCTTGCTTCACACCATGAGTGCTGCTGTGTAGGTCAGAGAGGAAGGAGGCTGCGGGTGAATTTCCCAAAGTTCGTAATAATTAGAGATGAGTCTCAGAGACACGGCTCCTGCCCTTTCCTCTCCAGGCTGTTTCTGTACTGCAGTTGGCTTTTTCTCCAAGGGGGCTGCCATAGCGCCAGTCATTGCAGCTGCCTTTCAGGCGGGAAGAGGTAAAGAGGGAGGACAAAGGGGTAGGCCCTGCCTTTTAACGAACATTCTTGGAACTCTCCCACGCCTTCTTACTCTCCTCTCGGGTGGAAATGAATGGGAAATGATTGTAATCCAGGTTTTCTTTTTCTGCCACTCATTGCAATCTTGGACAAATCATATGTGTTTTCACTCCTTTCCCTTCCTTTACATATAAACCTATTATATCTTCATTGAAAAATATTTAAAGTACACAGAAATATAAATACAAAAAATGGAAATTCCTCATAATCGCACCTTCCTGAATAACCATGGTTTTCAGTGTTTGGTAGATATTCTTCTACTGTGTTACAGAGTTTTAGAAATAATTTAAACATTTCAAAGTGATGAACTGTCTGATGCCTGCACTGTTAGTTTGCTGGTGCTGCGGTAACAAACCATGACCTGCGGTGACTTAAACAGAACGGGGCCTCACGCAGCCTGGAGGTGCGAGACCCGGAAGACCCCGTCTTCCCATACAGTCAGACCTGAAGGGCTGGCGCGAGGCCCTCAACACAAAAGGCTGTGCCGTAAACTACGCAGGATGCTGGGTCCCCGGAAGTTACAGAGATCAGCGGAAAGCGCGCGAGCCACCTCTCAGCCCAGAAGAGTGTGACCAGTTTCCTCCATGCGCCCCCAAGCTCACCTCTCTGAACGCTGCAGAGAACGGCTATGCTCTCTCCCTTCAGCTAAAGGATTCCCTCCACCACCTTGCGTTTCCGGGCCTGGCTGCGGGTTCCGATGGGGCCCTGCCTTGGGAGTGTGGCTGGTCCCTGCCCTGGTAGCCGAGGAATGGTGCTGAGAGAGTTTAAGATGTAATTAGGCTGTGGGGCCTCCACCCTCATGAAAGAATTAATGAAGCCTCCCGAAAGTGGGTTAGTTATCCCAAGAGCGTGCTGGTAGAAGATAGGTCAGCTCCTCTGGCCTCTCGTTTTTCCTTTTTCCAGTACCGGCAATCGAACTCAGGACCCGGTGCTGCCAAGGCAGGTGCAGGCCACTGAGCTACATCCCTGGCCCATGCTCCGGCCTCTTCTGCACACGCCTGCTCGAACGCTTCCCGTCAGGCTTGGGGGAGCACCTGGCCTTGCCCTGGGAGTCCAGAGCTGGGCACCAAAGTAACTTCTTTAGCAATTGCCTGGCCTCTGCTATTTTATTGGAGCCACGGAAAAGACGATTTCTGCCTCCACTCAGCACAGTGATTTCTAAGGGTGGGAATCGGGGTTGGGTTTGTGGTGAGGATAAATCCCTCCTGGGGCTGGGTGGCCACTCCGGCCCCTCCATAGCGGCGACAGTGACTTTGGGGCCCTCAGCGGCCTCTCTGTCCTGAACACTCAGGCAGCCGCCTCGAGGTCCAGGCCACAGAGCTCTCAGCCTGCCGAGTCTGTGCTCAGCACTCGAGCAGGACAGCGTCAGTTTGGGTCTGTGGCTGCCCCTCCCAGTGTAACCTGGGCCACAGCACCCCTCTGACTTAGTCACCAAACTGTTCCTGCCCCGTGGCTGTGATAAAATATGTGGCACTGTATTTTGAGATGGGCCTTGGGAAACAAACAGGCTTTGGCTGAATCAAGGTCGGGTCTCCGATAACCCCGCTAGGCTTTTGCTTTTTGTTTTTTGAGCCAGGGTCTCTCTGTTCTAGGCTGGCCTCACACTTACTGCAGAGCCCAGGCTGCATTCAGTCTTGTGACCTCCTACCTGAGCCCGGCAGAACAGTGGGGTTATGGGCACGCACTACCACAACCCGCTGAACCTCTGTTTCTTATAGTGTAACTATTTCATCACCAGCTGTTTGTCAGTTTCCTTCTGGGTGTCGACCCTGTGCTGGGTTTTGGGGAACAGCTGTGGCGAGACAGCTTCTGAATTTGGGGGCTCACATATCAGTACAGTGAATTAATGAGAGAATGCATCCCCTGTGACTGAATATATTTAATATGAAAAATGCATTTCAGAACAGTGGATGCTGGCATGGTGGTGCACCTCTTGTAATCCCAGTTACTTGGGAGGCTGAAGCAAGAGGATTGCAAGTTCGAGATCACCTTGGGCAACTCAGCAAGATCTTGTCTCTTTTCTTTCTTGGTACCAGGATTGAACTCAGGACCTTGCACTTTCGAGGAGGGGGCGGAACCACTGAGCTAAATCCCCAGCCCAGCAAGATCCTGTCTCAAAATAAAATAAAAATGGCCAGGGGTGTAACCCAGCCCTAGAGTCCTCGCTCAGTATTCATTCACAAGGCCCTCAACCCTTGTATCATAAAAACAAAGTAACATCAAAGAGCCATGGTGGGAAGGAGGAAGAGTGGAAGGAAGGAGCTGTTTCTTCTTTGGAAACATTTAAACGAAAGAGCCATACAGATGCTGCCCGCTGCACTAATGATTCTGATCGTCCTGTGTTGCAATCAGTCCTGTAATTAACCGGAACTGCCCCTTTCCAACATTCCCGACAGGCAACTGCTTAATTCGCCTGCCAAAAGTGAAGAAATTAAAAGCCAATCAGAAGAGGTTGCAGATGTGGCCTTTACGGGTGTGAAGCTTTCTCAGCTGCTCCGACCAGAAGCCCGGGTCAGGGAACAGGAGGCTTCTAACCCTGACAGGAGACACGGAGCTGGAAGGCCAAGGCATAGAGACCAATTCTGGCCTCAGCAGCTGAGTGGTCGGCTGATCGGTTTTGGGGCTACAATTATAGGCGCTGTCCTAGTTCAGGTTATAGAGAGGATCTATGGGTGGAGGAAATGTTCCTGGTGCACAGCTCTGCAAGTTTACCTGTGTTTCCTGTTGGATGAACGCTGACTGAAGTTTGGACCCCATTATCTGGGGAGCAGTTTAAGTAAGTTATGGCACAGTGGCACCCTGTGGCTCCTGTGGAACCCCAAAAAGGACAGGGCTGCTCTCTATCTATATACTGATGTGTAGATCCATGATGTATTGGGGACCGATGTGTAATGCTACCCTCGGGTGCCTCTGCACAGGACAGCCACTTGGAGGACGACAAACTAAACTATCAGCAGTGCTTTTCCTCAGGGTGGAACTTGAGGTGATTTCCCTTGGTCCCATGCAGATTTCTCATTCTTTAGGCTGGTTAGTGTAAGAGAGTTTATATTCACCACTGGCAAGGTGCACACATCAGTGGTTTCCTAGCTCCTTCCTATTTTCCAGATCTTGGCTGATGCTGCTTTGGAGAATGAACATGCTCCATGGGGGCTGGAGAGTCGTGCTAAGTGGTGAACAAGGCCCTCAGCACAGCCTTGGTTTGCTAAATGGAGCCGAGCAGGCACAGTCTGTCACAGCTGTGCCTCTTCTGCAAGGTGACGCAACACCGCTACAGGTGATTTGACACTGAACCCTCAGATTAAAGACTGTAACGTGCTGACTTCTTAGGGATCACAGTATTAATCTACTCAATGCCCTTCCGCCGTCCTGCTTCTGCCTCGAGCACAATGGACCTCACCAAGCCCCAGAGCAGAATTCAGAACTTGGGTCTTGGACATCCCGATTTTTACCAGAGGAACTTGGGTGATGCAGTGGTTTAGAAAAATGCAGTAAGCGTCACCGTGGACGCTTCCTGGGTGGGAGCCAGGGCTCAGACTTGTGTGCGCTGGATGGTGATGAAGACAGCAGCCTCAGCAGAAGTGCCGCCCAGGGCTGACCAGCACCGTCAGCACCACACCAAGCTGTCAAGTCCAGCGCATCTGACCCAGAGCAGGTTTTCTGCCTGGAAATAGAGGGATGCTATTTGTAGCAGTTTTAGAGCATAACCGCCTCTTATGGTTGGAACACATGCTCCAGTGAGCACAAATTCGGAAATATGGACAGGAGGGGCAAGGACCTGGATGCAACCCAAGGCCTCCTGCGAAGGAAGGCCGCTCCCGCAGTCTGGTCACCCTCAATTCTTTTCCTGTTTTTCCTCCTCGATTGGCAGGCACACGTATAGAATCTTTTTTTACTTAACATATTCTTAGTACTTCCCCATGTAACTACACTCTTCAACAATATTTTTCAAGAATATTTTTCTAAGAACATAAGCAATGTATTTTCTCAGTGGAAAACCTGAAAGTTACTGAAAAGCAAAAGCATATTCCCCCAAATCCCGGCCCCCAGAGCAAGACAGCAGTAACTTTTAAGAGCGTGTCTTCCAATAATCCTTTCCTCACCACACAACTATTTTTCTTGTAAAAAATGGATTCAAAGCATATAGATACGCTTCTCACACCATGATTAAACAAAATTCTAGGGGCCGGGGATTTAGCTCAGTGGTTTCACCGCCTGCTGCGCAAGTGCAAGGACCCGAGTTCAATCCCTGGTACCAAAAAAACCCAAAAAAACCAAAACATTCTAGTTATCCATGCCACAGAGATGAGCATTTACTGTGATGTTGTACATTCACATTATGTCTAGCTTTTCTATTACAAAGCTGCAGTAAGTTCCTTTAAAAAACAGGATCTTGCTAAATGACAAGGCAGGCCTTGAACCTGCAGCCCTCCTGCCTCAGCCTCCCGAGTAGCTGGGATTCTAGGCGTGCCACACCTGCCTGGCTGCCATAAGTGTCTTTGCTTGGTCGTTTCCTTAGATTTCAAAAGCCAAAGGCCATGGAAAGTTCTTTACATTGCCAAAGAACTTTCCAGAAGAGTAATGTATTCTTATCAGTGAGTGGCAGCCCCAAATTCTTATTAGCATTGTTTTAAAATAATTTTATAAGCTAAAAAAATGACGAGGCTGGAGTGAATATTCACTTAGATTGCACTTGTGACCTGTACACACATCTTACGTCTTCCAAGACCTCTGAGGTTCACTGTCACCTGCCACTTGCCAGGGTCTCCTTACCTAAGGACACTGCATACCTTGATGTCAGTTCCTAACTAAGCCAACTGCTGTCAAGTTATTTTAGACAACTCAATGTGATTACTTTTGACATACATTTATTTAGTGGGGAAATTAATATTGCCTTTGTTACCAGGTCTTTAAGAAATGATTTTAAAGCACCTAGAACAAGAGCTAGTACATACTGCACAATGCTAGTGAGTGTCACGTGAACTGTGGTCACATTCATGGTGAAGTACTCAAGTTTTCGGAACCCAGGAACTTCACACTGAGCTACATCTCCAGCCCTTCTTTTGGAGCCGTCTTACTAAGGTGTCAGGACTGCACTTGAACTTGCAATCCTTCTGCCTCAGCCTCCTGAGTGCTAGGATCACATGTGTACGCCACCGTGCAGGCTGTGAGCCTTTTACTACAGGATACTTTTCTTACTCCTTAGCAGTCGCCTGGTGGGGTCCCTGCTGGTCTCCTCACCTCAGGACTTTCCATCAGGAAAACAAGCATTGTGCAAACAGTACCCCACGTTACAGGAGCTCCTGTACCAGTTTTCTGTCTACTTGTTTGCCTAATCTTTGACAGTGAGCATTTAAAATGAGTCTGAAACATACCTCAAATAAAGCAAAGCATCAGGCAGCTATATCCTTACCGTCCCCAGCATCAGGAGCTTTGCTGGAGCATTCGACCACGCCCGGGCCACATTAAAGGCCAGCTCAGGAATAACAGGAACATCAACAGGCTCTGGCTTCAAGTATACAATTTGTTTTTATTTACAATACCCTATAAAAATGTAAATTTAGAAACCTTTATTTTCATTAATTAAACCAAACAAGATAAAGTACAGTAAGGAAAATAACCATCAAGTGTTCACTTGATCGGCTGAGGGAGGCCGGGGTGGGGTCAGTAGATGACGTCGGGCGGGGACGCGGGGTGGGCGAGGGCAGACCCGGACAGCGACCCGGAGAGCGACCAGCGGCGTAGGGCTCCCGCTGTGCACACCGGATGCCAACCGGCCACTCGGAGACGCTGGAACAGAAGCGCCTCGGCCTGACGAACTACATTCGCAAAGGGCAGGGCAGCAAGAGTGGGGGCGGGAAGGCAATGCGGGTTTCAGTTTCTCCTCGGGCGGCAGCCGGCAGGATCCGATCCCATCCCAGCACGGGCTGCTGCACAAGGTGGGGGGAGCGACGCTCCAGGTCGAGGTCACTCAGCTGCCTGGGGTTAGGGTTAGGGCGGTGCCGGGCACGTGTGCGGGCCCAGCAGGGGAGCAGGGCCCGAAGTCCCCGTGGGGAGGGGGAGAAGGAAAGGGGAGAGGCGCACTCTCCAGCGTCCAGAGGAGCTCGCCGGGGGTGGACCCCGGGGTGTCCCCACCGACCCGTGCGCTTGGGACCGAAGGAGGGGGGCGGGGGGGGGGGAAGAGCCGCCCTCTCAGCCCAGAGCCCAAGCGGCCAGGTAAGAATTCGGATTTCATCCAAAGTGCTGCGTACCCTGTATTTACGCTTAAAACGAGGAGGACCCACCGCCACCGCCACAAAGACGACTCGGCGGAGGGCACAGGGCAAGGGCATGTCTGCTGGTCTGTGTGCAGGAGGTATGTGTCAACTGGGAATTTCTCAACCTCAGACTCCTTCTTTAAGGGCCCCCTGGGAAGCCAAGTCAGTGCACACCCAGGGGGGCGTGTGATTCATCAGCCCTCGAAAGCCAAGTTCATACGGGACAATGAAATCTTCAGCAGGATGAGGATGAGGATGGGGATGAGGAAGGACTCCTTTGGCAGGCTGCGATCTACTTTGAACTGCAGTAGTGTGGTGGAATAAAGGGAGATAACTATCTTTGTGGCTCTAGGGCAAAGAAAATGCAGAATTGGGAGGAACTGAGTGAAGGACATGCAGAAATGCAACACAGAGGGTGAAGAGGAGACCCGCAGGAGAATCACCCGGCCACACCACACATCCTGGAGCAGCAGGGAGGCCCCTGCCTTGGGATGCGACCCCACACGGCATGTGGGCTTGGGGACAGGCTGCCAGCCCCCTTTGCAACGACACTCCCTCGGTGTGCGTGCGACGGCATGGAGCAGTGCAGGCAGCATGGAGCAGTGCAGTGCAGGCGGCAGCCACAGGAGGTAGGGAAACAGCCAGAGGCCTCATCGGATCCCCTGAACCAGCCTGAGGGCAGAGACAGACAGAGTAAGCTGAGACAGAAGACAGTCTTCTCCATCTATGTCACACACCGGAAGAAGTCCGGTAACAAGACACCCCGGGGCCTCTGCCAGCCCTGCATGGCTTCTGGTGGGCACAGACTCCCAGTGCAGTGCTCCTACCAAACACGTGGTGAGCCTCTGCTCCTTCTCCACATTCAGCTTTCCCCACCCCCGCCACACTTCTAGCACAGAACTCTCTCCTGGACCGAACTTACTGCAGCTTTGTCTCCAGCAAGTTCAGTTTCTGCTGGTCAACGTAGCGAGAAAAAAGGGACACTAGGTTTGTGGGTATAGAGACGGGCTTGGCCAAGGCTGCTTGGGGAATCCGTAGAAGTTCTCGGGTGGCCATAAACATCACCTCTGTCCTGATGGGGAACAAAGCAACAGTGAGAAGAAACACCAGAGCGTGGACGATCTGCAGGGCTGGGGATCGGAGCCATACTGACCACTGGGCACTCTGCGAGGACTCTGTCAGAGGCTCCGAGCTCTGCAGATCTTCAACTCGGCTCAGGAGGGTGAAGAGCAGCGAGAGGCCGAACTGTGGAGACAGGGAAGCGGCCTCAATGCCTCGCCTCCTCCCCGCAGCCCAGGCACCTCCAGGGTCCCCTCCAGGGTTCCCTTCACACAGCAGCCGGGATGGCAGCCAGGAAGCGGCCTGGTGCCCAGTGCCCTCTCCACCCTCCCGGAGGGGAAAGCAGGAACTTGCCCTGCCGTAGAGACGTGGGCTGTTTCTGCTTTTCTCTTATTCGGAAGAACCAAAGAGATAAAAAAGGAAAGTCAAGAAAAAGTTCATGGAAAAAACATTAAATGAGAAAGATATTTAGAATGAAGAAAAAAAAAACAAAGATTTTAAGAACTGTAGGAAATATACCAAGAAAGGTAAAGGAAATGATCAGATCAGTATATAAAATGAGAAAAGAGGGATAAACATCCAAATACCATATCTACAATCATTAAAACTCAGCAGCATGATGTACAGACTGAAGTACATGAAAATTTGTTTTATTCAGTGGCAGTAATAGCAGTCTAAAGGGGCACAGAATGAAAATACAATTAGGGGCCTGGGATTTAGCTCAGTGGTTTCGACGCCTGCTGTGCAAGCGCAAAGACCCGAGTTCGATCCCCGTTACCAAAAAAAAAAAAAAGAAACTACAAATAGGGACAAGAAGCAACAGGTTAAATGTATGAGATCACATTTTTGGCAGTATTTTGAGATTCCAATCACCTTTCTGAGTTTACCTTCCTGAGGATAACCTTACCTTTCCACAAATTACCCTCATGAAAGAAAAATCAGCATCAATGCAATTAGAAAGGAAGAAGGTAAAATTACAACAGACACTGCCAAAATTCAGAGGATTACAGGAAACTATTTTGAAAATTTATATTCTAATAATTGGAAAACCTAGAAGAAATGGAGAAACTGCTACATGCACGACTTACCAAAACTGAACCATGAAGACACAAAACCCCTGAGTAGACCTCTGTAATAGGCAATGAGAAAGAGGTGGTAATAAAACCCCATCAACTAAGGAAAGCCCCAGAGCCCATGCACTCGTTGCAGAACTCGACCAGAAGTTCAGGGGAGACTTAGCACCCACACTCCCCAGCCTTGTCCCCCACACGGAAAGGGAAGGGGCACCGCCAAACTCAGTCTGGAAGCTACCGATACCGTGGCACCAAAACTGGACAAGGATTAACAAAAAAGAAAACGACAGACAAATCCCCTGAATGAATACATATGAAAAATTGTCAACAAGATACTGACAAACAGAATGGAGCAGATCATGGAAAGGTCATTCATCGTGACCAAGCTGGCTTCAACCCAGGGAGGCGAGTGGCTTAACATGCGTACGTTAATAAACTTAATACATTACATACAGACAAAGCCACAAAATCAGTGGTGCTCCCATATAACTAACAGTGAATCTTCTGAGGAAAAAAATGAGAATGATTCCACTCAGAATAGCTTCAAAAAAATTACATGCCTAATCAAGGAAGTAAAAGACCTGTATAACGAACACTATAAAATGCTGAAAAAAGACTGATGATGACATCAGAAAATGGAAAGCTGTCCCCTTTGCCTGGATGGGGAGAACCATTACAGTCAAAACGGCTATGTTCCAAAACATGATACACAGATTTAATGCAATCCCAATCAAAAGACCAACAGCATTCTTCAAAGAAAAAACTGTCCTAAAACTTACATGCAACTAAAAGAGGCCCAGAGTAGCAAAGGCATCTTGGACAAGATGCCAAACAAGAGCAAAGGAGCAGGCATCACAATCCTGGATTTCAAGTTACACTGCAAATCTGAGGTGATAAAAACAGCATGGTTCTGGCCCAAAACACACATGCAGATGGATGGAATAAAACAGAGGGAGCGGAAACAACCCCAGGCACATTCAGCATCTGTTCACTGACACAGGGGCCAACATATGCTGGACAGAAGTCAGCCTCTCTCGCAAATGGTGCTGGGAAAACTGGCTCTCCACATGAGAAGACTGAATCCAGACCGGTATCTCACCAGGTGCTAAACTAAAATCAAAATGGATCAAAGACCTAAGTGTAAAATAGAAACACTGAATCTGCTGGAAGATAACATAGGTGAAAGTCCTGCAGGTGCAGGGGCAGGCCAGGCCTCCCTGGACAGCACCGCAGCTGTGTGTAAGAGTACCAGCAAACAGCAGGCACCACGCCAGGCTTCTGCACTGCACCGCACCGCACTGCACCAGGGACCTGGCACAGAGTGCAGACGCAGCCTACACCCGGGGAGCACGTCTGCCAGCCCACCCTCCTGCACGGAGGGCCCATCTGTAGAATATGGAAGGGACTAAACATCTAGACCCACTCCCTCAGTGTAAGTCCCAATCAAAAAATGGACAACTGATGAACACACTTCTCAGAAGGGCAACGGAAGGCATGAACGCGTGCTCAGCACCTCTGGCCATTAGAGATGTACAAATCAGAACACCAGGATCCCGTCTTACTCTACCAAGACATCAAACAACGAATACAGCTGAGGCTGCAGGACAGAGGCGCCCTTTACATTCCCAGTGCTGGTGGAGTGTAAACTAGTACAACCACCATGGAAAGCAGTATGGAGACGCCTCAAAAAAGCAAGGCTAGAAATGCCATGTGACCCAGTTATTCCCCCTAGGTCTCTTCCTGAGAGTGAATGCGATCATATTACAGTGAGCTATGCACTCAGCGTCTACAGCAGAATTCCCAAGAACTAAATTATGGAAGCGGCCCATATGCCCATCAGCAGGTGAATGAATGGATAAGGAAAAGATGGTATTTACACACAGTGGAGCATTTGCTACTCAGTCATTATGAATAGATCTGAGTCATCTGTAGGAAAATGGATGCACTCTGAGACCATAATGCTACGTGAAATCAGACAAAGGTGGTCAAATACTGCACGGTTTTCTCTTATACAGTAATGGGTGGGGGGTTCCCGCCACATTAGCTGCAGGTAAAAAGCACCGGGCAGAACCATCTTGTCTGACCCCATGGTTTTCTCCTGCCTCTGCCGCATTTGAAACAGACTGAAGAGGATGCCGCATGGCTGGCGGCTCCACGGCTGCCCTGTCCCCAGGCGCCGCACTCCCGGTGCTGCCCTTCAGGCCGACTGCAAGGTGCCAGGGTTCAGGCGGCCCTTGGGGCACCCACTCCAAGCCGAGCCACCCACAGCCACCTCCTTACAGTGCTAGGTCAGCGGAGACTACATGGCAGAGCCAGAGCGGGAAACTGGCTCAGCAGGGCAAGGTCCAGACCGGACTGCAAGAGGGCAGGAAGGGCTGAGATCTACGGCAGTCACGCTCTCCTCCTCACTATGCTTCCTCGGTCTCTGGATCTTTAACCGGACGCGGATGATGCTGACAGGAGGTTCTACCAGCTCTGGCAGGCGCCTCCGGCCGCCTGTCTAACGTAACTGGCTCGACATGTGGAGACAGCGGGGTGAACTAAGCCTGCGGCTGCTGGGGCTCACGTGACCCAGTCCTGCACCGGCACGGAGAAGCTGGTGAGAACTCCCGCAAAGCTCCCAAGGAAGAGGACAGACACCCAGGCCACACTTTCTGACTTCTGCACCCCGAGTCAATCCTGGGTCTTAACACTCCACAACCATCTCGGACCGTGCAGGCAGCCGGATGGCTAAGCTGACGTAGAGGACAGGCGCTATCTGCCTCACATGACACGGAGGGCCCCGCTGTGTCGGAACCACTGGTACAGGAGCTCATCAGATCCTGAGCGAGACAGAGGCCTCTGTCACCAGGCAGTGCAGCCCAGCAGCACCGCTGCCCCGGGATCGGACAGGCAGGGGCAGCGCACCTTGTTCTGGAGCACAGCGGTGAGGTGAGGATTGCAGGGCGCTGGCGCGGCTGCACTCTGAGGTAGGTTCATCAGCTGCTGCAGGAGGCCTGTGACCGTCACCGGTGGAAGGTGATAGAGGAGCACGGAGAAGGGACGCAGTAAGCACGGCAGGACCTGCAGAGAAGAGCAGAGCATCACATCCTCGCTGCGCCTGCCCCACGTGCCCTGCCTTCCAGGGGCCTGGCAGGAAGGACTCAGCTGTCTGCGCCCTGCTTGGCACTGGCGGGCGCTAAGGGAGGAGGACGGGATAGACTGGCGGCCTGGTGGCCGACCCCAGTTTCTACTGAGACCTCGGTCTCCTCAGTGTGCACCGGAAACACCGCGACTCGTGCGAACCGAGCGTGAACTCCCTTCCCAAAGACCGAGGCTCACAAAAAGCAGTACTGCTCTGTCTCACTGCACAAATATTTCAAGGTCTGCAGCGCGCCAGGCACCGTCGGCAGGGAGGTGAAGTGCAGCGGGTAAGACTGGGAAGGAAACTGGCACCTTCACTAGACAGAGTGGTCTAAGGTGGACTTCAGAACGCTACACGATCACGAGCAGGATTTTCAGACCTCACTGTATCTGGTGTGTGCTTTATAAAGTTCAGTGAAGAAATGCAGAAACAACTGACAATTAGAGAAGCTCAGGAAGCAGCGCTACGTAGCTTCTAGCTAAAATCAGACGCTAAGGACGCTGGGTTGTGGCCTTCTGCTTTTACTCCTTTGTGTCACGTAGCCCAGACTAGAAAGCTAAATAAAGTAGAGAGACACTGGCGAAACTAGGCGATACAACATGCAGGAAGCCAGGCATGCTTCCGGGCTGCTCAATACCCATACTATGAAAAAGCTGACTAGTATTTTAAATGACATGCAGGGCTGGGGAGATCATTTTGTGGTCCACTCTAAGCAAATGTGCTTTCTATTAGCCATTTATAACAACGTGAAAAGGTCCAAGGTGACAGCTAATCCAACCCCAACAGCCGAATCACCAAGGTTCCCCCTCTCAGGAACCTACCTACGGTCCTCTTACAGCAGGTAAGATTCACCCAGATTACCGCAGTCTGTATCGCTGACACCTCTCACAAGGGCGTACCTCAGAAAATCAACAGTAACTCCTTAGCAGCCACTAATAGCTACTCCAAATTCCAATTTCTCCAACTGTGTCAAATACATCTTTTAGCAGTTGATTTGTCTGAATTATGATTCAAACAAGATCCACCCGATGCACTGGGCTGATAAGGCTTTCAAGACCCTAAGAGGTCTTCAGCCATTAGCCATCTCCTCTTCTCCTGCCTGTTTATCTGCTTAAGAAACTATGGGTCATTTGGTCCCTACTTTGGATCTGGCCAGCTACAGCTCTGTGGCTTCCATTCAACAGGTCTCTGGATCTGTTAGCTGCTGTCTGCAGCTATTTTCCCATTCACTGTGTGATCAGATTCAGGTTCTGTGGAGGGGAGGGCCGAGCTGTGTGCTTTCCCGAGCACCGTCAAGAAGCGCACAAAGTGCTTGGCTAACAGTAAAGTTTCCCATCCACTTCTTACCCAATGCTTCTTGTAGCCAGTAACGACTGCTGTCTAGATTATTTTTCCATTAAGGCTTACAATATGGTTATTTTCTATTTTTATTGTTTCCATGAGCTGAACTTCTTCTATCAAGAAGTCTGTATTACCAACCTGCTGAATACCATGACATCTGCTTACAGTGGAAAGGCGGGATAAATGCTTGACATTCTTTACCAGTTTTCAGGATGAGTAGATGGCTTACCAATCTCAAAGGTGATCAATGTATTTTTAATATCATTATGAATTCATTAAATTGAATACATTTATTTTAGGCCACTACTGTAATTTTCTTCTTGATGCAAATTACCCATTTTTGGTTAGCAGGACCCTGGTCAGATTAAACCAACTTTTGCTGGTGCCTCCCCAGGATCCTAATAATCTATTACTTAATTTGTTTGCCTTTTTTTTTTTTTTGCAGTACCGGAATTGAACTCAGGACCTTGCGCTTGCAAGGCAGGCAACAGCACTCCTGGCTTGCTTTTTTTTCAGGCTGGCCTTGAACTTGCAATGACCCTCCTGCCTCGGCCTCCTGAGTGCTGGGACGATGGGCGTATGCACCACATGCAGCTACTTCACTTGCTTTTGACATAAGATATTCCAGCGTTTTTCTGTACCTTTCAGGCCTCAGACCTGGAACCAGCTATACCTTCCAGAAATGCTTTTCAGAGATACATTCTACTTTCTTTAATGCACAAGGGTGGAAACTCGGCCTCTATATTTAACCTTGTTTTGCTTGCTGTAGGTGAGCTCCAGAAAGGAAGGCATTTTTGTGTTCCTGGCTTTTTGCACCAGAACAAGGTGCTCAATTTCGGAGTCGTGAACGAGAGCCTGGGACTAAGGAGTATGTATTCACATGATCTGCTCTAGAGTTGCTGTGAGTTTTCAATCTGGCCTTCTATTTTCCAGGATAAACCTCACCTTGTTAAATTTTCCTTTGACCTATTTTTTGTTCTTGGAATCTTTTAAAAATACACTTGTCTCATCCTACTCTCATTTTCTTTTTTTTTGGTACCGGGGATCGAACTCTGGTCCTTGCGATTGCAAGGCAGGCAGCGGAACCACTGAGCTAAATTCCTGGCCCCTCTCATTTTCTTATGATGAGACCTAAACTTACTTACTTTTCTGCTAAAATTTCAAGGGCCCGCAGAAGGAGCAATTTCCAACTCTTTCATTCCCCGCTTCTAAGGGACCCTGGCATCCTGCTTTTCTTCGGACTAATCACCCAGATGGTTACTACTCAGCTGTAGTGGACAGTAACAGATTTGCTCACATATATTTTATTATTCTGAATCTCTTGCTTGGTATTTGTCCTTTCCCCTACCTTTATCAATTTCTTGTTCTGAACTTCCTAAAAGTACTATAAAATTTGCTAGTTTTTCAAGAGATGTGTCAGGGATCAGCAGAGAGATTCGTAAACTTCATGATGGTCATGTTTTAAATGTCGATAATTTAAACTCCACAATTACTGAACCCTGGCCTGACCCCTGTGGGACACCTTTCCACTGGGGCTGCAGGCCCACTGACAAAGGCCCCTGAATAGCGCTTTGTACCCGTGAAGGAGACAAGACAAGGACCCAATTCAGCTGCAGACCTTGTTAGAAATACAAAAGCCCTGATTCATCGGCCACAACTCTGAGTCAGCGTTCTGAGGAAGGGCCACGTTACTTCGTTTCCCAAGCGGTTCTGTTAGCAGACTGCATCTCCACAACTGTGTCAGGCAGGGGGGAACTGTTACCTGCGCACGTTGAGGGACATGGTCTACTCAAGTAGATACAGAACTCAGAACAGCAGTCCTGGGAGATTAGGGGTCAAATCATATGGTGCAAGACCAGAGGGATGAGAGGAAGTCGTTTGCATCCTCGCAATCCCATCAGTTACGGAGCCAAGTCTGAGGAAAGATGTCCCACATGGTGCTCACCTCATCTTGGGAGTCCTTCTTGATAAGGAAAGGGAGGTTCCTAGCAGTCGTCAGGAGAATGTCAGCTGCCTGCTCTGTGGAGAGGAAGGGGAGGATGCGGGCGACCATTCTCTTCCCTTTCCGGATGCACATGATCTGCACGAAGTGGTCGTCACTCGGCCTGCGGGACAGAGGCTGAGCTCAGGCGAGCAGCGAGCAGCGAGCAGCGAGCAGCGGGAGCCGACTTCTCCCCTGGCTGCTGCGGGTGCAGTGTGCTCCTCCTCACGCGTCTCCTTCCTGCAGGCGACAGAGAGCTGCTCCTCCAGCTCCAAGCACGATCAAAGGTGAGCTCCCAAGCTGCACGAATGCGGCACTTATCATCACTTCGCCAGTCTCATGCCAAGCACACCTGGCCCAACCGCAAGCGTGGTTCCCAAGACTGACTTGCAAGTGACTTCCAAACAGGACAGGTTAATACGACAGGACCCAGAGATATAAAAGCAAAATACCACACCTTCACAGCCTGACCTGCGAGTTAATTTTAGAAGTGTTAACAGTTTGAAGAGCTTTTTTCTGCTGTGTATTACATATTTTTTCTTTCATAAAACAACAGGCCCACAGAGTTCTTATGGCTTTGTAACTTGAGGTTTTTTCATTAACTGTAAAAACTTTTGTGTTAAAAAATGTACTTCAATCATCTGGATCTAAAAGGCTGCAGACCGCGTCAACCTGTGGAGACCGCATTCGCTCCCCATGGGCCTACTCTACAGAGCAGGTGCGGAAAGTGCGTGCCTGGCCTCATGCTCTCAGGACGAGAAGGAGAGGGGTTTGGGCAAAGGAGTCCTCTTGTGTGCATTTAGGGTTTACAGAGCGGCCACCGTCAGCAGGTTTCTGCACCAGTATGGGGGGGAGAGACCACAGAAACACATAAAGTTAAAGGCACGGTCTCCATGGACACGGTCCCTGCGACGCACACATTCTATGGAAATCCGAAGGACAGAGAAATGCTGATAGTCCCCATCTTAGTAAGAAAGCAGATATATAAAGATTACAAGGCTGAGGAGCCGGCATGGTGGTGCACGCCTATAATCCTAGCACTTGGGAGGCTGAGGCAGGAGGATTGCTATGAGTTTGAGGCCAGCCTGAACTATACAGTGGGATCCTGTCTCGAAACACCAAAAAAGGGGGCTGGGGATTTAGCTCAGTGGTTCTGTCGTCTGCCTCACAAGC
>NW_004624864.1:1048557-1152122 GCF_000247695.1 Heterocephalus glaber | reverse complement strand
CAGTCAACACAAAAAAAAAAAAAAAAAAAATCCCACCAAAAAAAAAGGATCCCAAAGTTGAGCATAGTAGTAATCACAAACCAGACATAACTTAATAGCTCCAAAACAAATCCAACGACATTCCCTAATGCATCTCTGGCACCCAGCACAATCCCTGGCAGACTGTTTGTTGAATTCAGGAGAAAAAGTGTTTTCTCGCTCTGGCTGGGAAGGATCACAAAACCTTTCACGTGAAATGCCTCTTCAGCTTGGCCAAAACGTGCTTTCTGAGCTGAGAGGAAGCAAGGCAAGGCAGAGAAGGTGACATTCCACCCAGCGCTCTCCTCGGCGCTCAGTGCCCACCTGTCTTGCCCGGGCAGCTTGGCCCGCAAGTTGTCGTACATGCCACAGACTTTGTGCTTTCTCTCGTCCAGCAGGGCAGGCCGTTCCTCTTCCAGGCTCAGGAGGTAACGCCGTTCGTAGTCCTCCACGTCCAGGAGCAAGCTGTAGGTCTGAGGAGATGGGCACCCACAGCAGCAGGTCAGGCGAGCTGCCACAGAGCCTCAGGCCACAACGCAAGTAAACTCAAGTAAGGAAAAACTACTCTTTAAAATACAGGAAACTAGGAAGCAACGCAACCAACTCTTCAGGCACCATTCTCTGTTCCTCTCTGATTTAATCTAGCAGCTGAAGACAGTGAAATAATTACTTTCCAAATTGTCCAGCAGCAACACCAGCGCTGCAACTGTAACATTCTGCATTTCTGCACAAGGACTCCTGCATCTATGAAAATGTGAAGTGCTGCCTCTCCTGCGGGTGCTCACTGGGCAGCTGCTGCACCTCAGTGAGAAAAACACGGTCAGCACCTCCATTACAGACAGAAACAGAACGGCAAAGGAGCCAGCCCTCCCCATCCCTGAGTCAGGCCCTGCGGCATGCGGCTGGCTGGGTTCAAGCCTAGCCTGGACAGCCCAGCAAGACGCTGCCTTAAAAGAAAAAGTGGGGGGCCGGGGATGCAGCTCAGTGCCTCCACCGCCTGTCTCGCAAGTGCAAGGTTCTGAGTTTAATCCCCGGTACCAAAAAAAAAAAAAGGAAAAAAAAAATGGGCTGGGGTGTAGCTTGGGACGAAGGCCCTGGGTTCCATCCTCAGTGCCACAAAAGCAAGCAGCAAACAAACAAAATCAAAAACAATTGACCCCAAGTCACAGATTGACTTAGAAACAGAAAACAGGATTTGTATCCTGGACAGCTTGTGTTCTAATCGACTACATCCTATGGTTCTGCAACGTGGTATTTACGTTTTACAAACCAATTGTCAAGCTGGGTGTGGTGTTGCCACCTATAATCCCAGAGCTCTGGAGGCTTAGGCAGGAGTCTGAGCCAGCCTGGGCTACACAGCATGACCGTGTCTCGAAAAAAACAAAAAAACTCAAAACCCCAAACCAGCTGGCAATGTGTGTGTGTATTCTTTTTCCTCGGTACCAGGAATGTCCAATATATATCTGTGAACTGACTTAACTGACTTAATCAATGGGCAAAACAATGTAATTTTTAGTCCCATTTTACAGGCTTGGAAGCTGATCTTCCAGAGATGCTCAGCCCCTAACTGGACCGCGTCTGAACAGAGCCCCCACATCTCCAGCCTGAACCGCAGTGCTCTCCCCAGGACTCCACAGGCAAGGGGCACCACCGGCCTGTCCCAGTGTGCTTGGAACACAACCCGCACTTCCCAGGACCCTGTTCTTAAGGAAAATCAAGCTCTGCCGCTTCACTGCTTGCCCTTCACGTTTGGGAGCACGTACATTCCACAGCTCCTTATCTGAAACCCCACCAACAAATTCTAAAACTCACTTTCTCAATTATGACAAGTGTTTTTCTTCTCTTGTCTCGAACTTGTTTTTCTTTTGTCTCCTAAAAAAGACAAGAATAGTCAGTGTAAACTCTGTCCTTAAGAACAAATCACCAGCTATGCATCTGTAGGGTCAATTGTTAAAATACCAAGACGTGCAAATCATCCTGACTTTCTCAAACCCTAAGCAACACTCGCATGGACAAAGGTCAGAGTTCACTGGACCCAGGTGTTCAGAAACTATGAAAATGAACTCAGATGCTAACAGTGACTACCAAGTGTAGCAGAGAACGGAGCTATCATAGGAAAATCTGAAAACACACAGGAAACACAGCAGTAATGGTTTCTAGAGAGCAAACTGGAGTAACATGCTGTCTGTGGCCCAAGAGAACCAGTCTAAAGCCTGCCTCCACTCCAGGCCCCGACCAGCGGCCCTCATATCTGAGCACATCTGAGGAAAACCAGAGCGACAGGATGTGCCAGCTCCGCCACGCCTGAGCACACCCCACAGGCCCCAGAAGACCTGGCGACAGCTCCGATGCCCTTCAAAACACACGTCCGCAGCATACTTACATCGTCCTCACCCCGCGACGGCACCACCGCATCGATCATTTTTCGAGGGTTATTCACACTGGAGACAGTGAGCTTTCCCAGTGAGCCCTCAAACTGCACTGCAAGGACAAACATGGCAACAAGATAAAATGCAGCAATGCCAGAGGCCGCATTCAAAGATCATTACTTTCCTATTTTTTATTAGTGGCTTAATAATTTACCACGAAAAATCTATTATCAGAAAGTAACTTTTTTCATTTTTTAGTTGCAATAACTACAGAAAAAACTAAAATATCCCCCCTTATCTATTTCAGAGGTAGTTCAAATTGTAACAGGTTTAAGAAAATGATGGAATCTCAATAGAAAAGGACCCAAGGGGTCATGTGTCAAGCCACTCGGCCTCTGCTCCAATAAAGGCCGATCTCTGCAGCTCACTCTGCAAATCACCGCCAGCATCTCTGTCCCGCACAGTGCGAGGTGCTTCAGGCCCGCAACACCCACCCCTGCCCACCCCCGCCGGGCCCTCACCTGGCTTGTAGGCCTGCTCCAGCTTGGCCACCTGCGGGGTGATGAGCTTGGTGCGCTCCTTTTTAGGGCCATCACCTTGCATTTCTTCAGCAGCTGACAGTTTCTCCAGTTTCTCAAAGTAATTCTGCCACACGAGAAGACCATCAGTTTGGAAACACACACAGACCATGGCTGCTCGTTATCATCACGTGACTAATTTATACCACCGGCAGTAACACAACTTGAACCCTAAAAACGTGCACCTTTTCTGTACTATTTTGCAGGGCCAGGGATCAAACCCAGGGCCCTGTGCACAGGAGGCAGGTGCTCTACCACTGATTTAGAGTGCACTCTTCCATATTTTGGGTTCACGTACCCTGACAGTTCCTTATTGAAAACTCTGTCCCTATGATGACTGTTATCATTCTGTGTATCTAAAATGTAGCAATAAAAATATATACAGGAGGATGTTAGAAAAAACAAAACAAAACTCTAGCAACAAACTCTAAAATTCCAGCCCCATGTCTAGTTTTTGTTAGACTGCTGTAAATTCACTTTGTTAAAAAGTTCTAGGGCCAGGGATGTAGCTCAGTGGCACCGTGCCTGCCTCGAAAGTCCAAAGTTGAGAGTTCAATCTCCAGTACCAAAAAAAAAGCCTTTGGTCTGGGGGTATAAGTAGCTCAGTGTCAGCATGACGGAGGCCTCGGGTTCAAGTCACAGCGCTGCAGTCTTTCCTGTCAAAATACACAAAGGCACCCCCAACCCATGGCCTTCCAAACTGTTACTCAATGAAACTGGGTTAGTTAAGACTTGCTGATAACCTTAATGGGAAGAACTAGACTACTGACGCTAGAGGAACTGAAAATATAGCTTTGACAGCAGACAGCTCAAGAGTTTCTGCCTTAAAAAGATGGAATTTGCTAAGCCCCCCAGTATTTATGTGAACACCCTAATTAGCGCAAGGGGTCAAACTGTTATTCTCAAAACTGACACTGAGAACTCACCTGGTAATAAAAATCATCCAGGTAGGGGTCAGTGCTCTGCAGCTGCATCATCTGGATTTTAGAGACCCAATCCTTTTCCCGCTGCAACATGAGGTTGGCGTAGGGGTCCTTCCGGAGGTGATCCTGCTGACTGCATCGGTGACTTCCTCTGTCTCCAGCACCATTGAGGCTCCGATGCTGACTGAAAAACAAGGGGCACACGGACCATGCCGTATTTCAGCAATACGGGAATAAAACAGGCCAGTGGAAAAAGCTCCCCACTGCTTTTGCTAAAGGAGGAGGGAAGAAGAACTGAATCTTCAGAGTTTAAGAGAAGAGAGGTCTACAATGACAATCAAGGAAATGAAACTAGGGTCTAAGGCCTGTGTGCTCTGCACTTGCATCTGCAGACTTCCATGCCAGCTCTAGCAAGCCCATGGCAGACAGTTTCCTTTGCTCCATTTGAAGGCAACAAACAGCAACCAATGGCAATCAGAGGCATCCTGGTGCAGAGTGGGATTTCATTACAGATATAACTGTGACATCTATGGAATTTTCCTCTAACTCACTGAAAATCATGAAATACCGACCCACTATCAAGGCTTAGTGGAGAAATCTGGCCACATTTGCTTGGCTTTTAGACAGTATTAAAGTAATAAGCTGTTACGCTGACGGTTCGCTGAAGGCCCTCTTGTACCCTCCAGACTGAAGTTTCCAGCTTCTTTACTTTCACTGCTGGGGATGGAAGCTAGGGTCTCACAGAGCTAGGAAAATGTTCTGCCACTGGGCTACCGCCTCACCCAGGTGCCTTCACAGCGCAACCACTATTCCGCCCATGATAGGGATCTTCCCCAAGAGGTAGTCACAGGCGGATTACTCATGTGTCTGTCTTTCTGCCGTGTGCGAATCCTCCCTGAAATGTTTTCGTGCCTGGATTACTCACGTACCTTTCACTATTATACATTATTTTTCTGTATGTCTTTAAATTTTACATAAATGGTAGTAGATGTAGTTCTGCTCCTTGCTTCTTTACTCAATATTATGCTTTTTATGTTTATTGATGTTTATAATATACCTTGACATACAATGAGAAGTGAAACTGCTAGGATGTGGCATAACCACATTTTCAACTTTTATTATCTATTGCCAACTTCTCAAGAAGTTGTACACTGCAGCCTTACCAAAAACAAGTGGTGAGACACCTGGTGTTTTGCCTGTCTGACGGTGAGTGCTTATCCAACCTTGAGGTGCATGTTTCCAACGTGAGTGAGCTTGAACACCTTTTCATCTTTAAGACCAACTGGGTTTCTCCCACCAGGAGTTACATGTCTGTATACAACTTTTGTTATGCAGAAGTTTAATAATTTTTGTTTGCTTTGTTTTTTTTTTCTGGTACCAGGTATTGAACTCGACCTTGAGCTTGCAAGGCAGGGGCAGTGCCACTGAGCTAAATCCCCGGCCCTGACATTTAAGATTTTAGTATATGTGCTGCCAAAGCGAGCATGAAGTTTAATATTTTAATGCAGTCAAATCCATTACTCTTCCCCTATGCAGTTTGTACTTTTTGAGTCTTGTATAAGACTCCACCTCCATGCTGGTTCTTCTTTTCCCCTGCAAATATAATTCCAAGATATTTCTGAAAGTGAGAAGGAATCACATAATACTCACAGAAAAATAAAATTGGCGGGTGAAGAAACCTCACAATTATGTTTAGGTTCCTTATTTGATATAGCTGCATAATTATAGAATGACTTTATATAGACCATGAAGGCAGAGGCTTTATCTGTCCTGTTCTTTTTTTAACCCTCACAACCTATCACGGTGTCTGTTACACAGCTGGGGCCACATATATAAATAAATGTTTATATTTCTGCAGTAAGGGTTACACAGTTTGAGGTAGAATAAAAGAATGACCACTACAGGGTTCACATGACGCCTGAACTCAAGGATGGCTGCTGCATTTTAGGATCACCTCTGAGCTGAGAAGGCAACGTGACAAGGAGTAGAAAATGCTTTCTGAAGAAGAAAAATCAGCTCAACTATGATTCTGATCTATGATCAAAACAACTGTGATAGGCTGGAAACTCACTGATAACTTTTGATTAAAAAAACACAAAATGACAGTATTTATGGTATGAATTTATCAGCAAAACAAGCTCCATACTGAGGAAAGATACTAAGAAAATAAGCTAAGTGGATAGCGTCTCGCTGCTGTGTCAGAGAAACCGGAGGAGGGGGGTGGTACTCACTTCCGGCTCTGCTGCTGTCGCTGATGCAGGAGTCGCCGGTGCTGGGGGTGAAGGTGAGTTGTGTCTGCTCTAAACATTGGGGCCTGAGACCTAAGGAAAAGGAAACAGGGCTTCAGTTCCGTCATGCTGAGGATACGTAATTTTTAAATGTTGTCAGTATGGAGTAACTTTACCCAGGCTCATTCACGGGACTGGGCAGAGTCTATTCTAGACAGGCTTTCACAGCAAAAGACAGATAGATAATTTTTACACATCTTAAAAAGACCAGTTCTTAGCGTCTAAGAGGAAGGTCATGAAATTTCAGGGAATTAGTAGTAAACAGTATACAATTTTTGGGGGCGGCGGGAGAGGTGTCCCTGTTCAATAGAAATCTGTAAAAAGGTTTAATATACTTGGCTTTACATGAGAATGACAGAAAAAATATGTGGGTGAGGGTTAATTTCATGCTGGTCTGGCTATGCTACAGTACCATTACTTGACTGTTGCTGTGAAAGCATTTTATACACGTGATCAGTATTTATAATTAGCTGGGTTCAAGAGAAAGAGACCATCCTCCAAACCTCCAGTGTAGGTGGCCCTGGCCAATCAGGAAAAGGCTTTAAGATACACAAATTTCTCAAGGAAGACTCTGCACCAACTGGACCACAGAAGTCCTGCCGAGTCTGCAGCCTACACACTCAAGACTGCAACTTCACCTCTTACTAAGTGTTTGGCCTGGTGCCTGCCCTATGGATTTATGACTCGCCAGCCTTCGTAACCACCCAGCCAACTCCTTAAAATAAACTCTATTTATGTACCGTCCATTGGTTGTTTCTCTTGAGAACCCTTTTCAATATATACAACAAAACACAACTTCGCCAAAGCAGGAACTTGAACCCCTCACTACAAACCAGAGGGTAGAAGAAAGCAGCCTGGTTAGCACAGGGGTTAGCTAGGTTCTTTCTAAGCATCGCTTTCACAGCTCCTTGTTTATAGTCAAGAAGTGATCAGCACTGTGTATCCATCAGATGAACACTAAGGGGGACACACAACTCATTTTAAAAGAAGTATCAGGTAATTCACTTGCAATGTTCACAGGAAGCGTGAGACTCTTGGGGAAAATGTAAGAAAGCCTGCCGACTGTCAAACATTTTCCTGATTGCCAAGTTGAGGATCCAAAAGCGTCTTCAAACATTTCACTCAGCAAACACCAAGGGGCTTCTGTGTGAGAAAACGAAAGGGCCGGCCAAGAGACAGGCGCGCTTGTCCGTCCTCAGCTTGTGCGTCCTCACCGTAGGGTTTGCAGAGGTGGCCCTGGGCCGGGAGGGCGTGGCTGCGAAGGCGGTGTGGTGGGGGGCGGGCCACTGAAGAAGGCACGGAAGCCGGGGGCCGGGGGGAGCATCTGCCCAACTCGCCCTTGCAGCAGCTTGGGGTTCACGGCAGCAAGGGGGCTCCCAACGAACCCAGGAACTCGTGCAAACTGGCTGGGAGACATCCGTCCAGGCTGCAGCTGCAAACGGGACAAGATCTTAGAGCCAAGTAATCCGTAAGGCCCCCTGCTTTTGACCACGGCAAAGCGGAGACTGTTCCCGTCCATAGCTGTGTGGAAAAGGAAAAGAAACGAGACACAGGAGAGGTGAACCGCAAAGGGGCTCTCGTCCCGGGGGGACAGCATGGAGTCCCTTCCGGCGGGGCCGCCCAGGCTCACCTGAGCGCCTCCAAGAAGCTGTGCTCTCTGGAGGGGGCTGAGGACCGGAGGGACGCTGGGAGCAAACGGGTGACCCAGGAGGGAAGAGTTCTGCAACGAAAACCAACATTGTATCTGCGTTAGGAGAGGCAAATCAATGTGGACATAAAAACGCAAAGCAGGAAAGCTTCCCACGGAAGGAATATAAAAAAGTAATGCTAGAAATTATGACCATGAAACACGAAAAAGAAAGCAGAAGACTGAGGAACTGAAGTAGCAGGAAACAGGCTGACGAGAATGAGCTTTGTTGTTTTGTTTTTTTTCTCCCCGGTACCGGGGATCGAACTCTGGTCCTTCCGCTTTCGAGGCAGATGGTGGAAGCATTGAGCTAAATCTCTGGCCCCCGAGCTTTGTTCGTTTTAAAGAGGTGAGGTAAGGAACAAGTGAATGAGGTATTCTGACTCAGGGATGCAGAAATTCAAATACAGAGATTATTTTTTGAAAGGATAAATGACATTCAGGAGATGCCAGCGCTTCTGCACCCTAGCAGTGATCCCATGGGCAGTGACCGCACGATGGGCACTGCACGGTATGGTCAGGCTGTACGTGACATACCGGGACACTGCAGAGCTGGTTTGGAGACATCCTCTCGCCATAGGGAGCAGGATAACGTGGTGGCATCGGGGGCCGGACATGCACAGGCTTCGGACACAGAATCTGTCAGGACAAACACATATACAACTGCACTCAATAAAATCAGCTTTTCTTCACCTGCACGCCCCACCTCCAGCACTGGCAGACACAGAACTCAACGCAAAGCCCTACCTCTACGCAAACTGCTACGGCTATGAGTTCAGACACAGAACCTCCGGCCACTTCCTCTCACGTGTCGACCAAAGTGTCACTGTAACTGAGGAAGACGCAGCTAACTCTCCAGTTGTCCCCACCCTTCCATGCTACCTGAGGGAGGGACCAGCAGATGTTCTGACCTGTAGCTGCTCTGCAAGAGGATCTACTTGCTAGCAGTGGGGGAGAAGGAATGGTAAGAAAGCTGGAAGAGTAACTAGGTCCTATGCCGAGGCCTGTGATGTGGCCGCCATGCTCAGCACTGTCGTGATACGTGTGACTCCACCGGGTCACAGGCCAAGAGCCTGCCTAGGCCATTCCGACACCACCCTCCCCCCATACCTTCCAAATTGGCCTTCCTTTTCAGCTGCTGGTTTCAGGTGGAGGAAAGTCTATGGAACAGGACTGCACAGGCTCTAGGGAAAGCAGGGATATCTTAAAGGTAAAAAGGGGTGTGGACCATGCTGAGCGTTCCCACACCCCCCCGCTTTCACTCGTCTCTGCCAGCCTGGAGGGCAGCCGGAAAGACAGTTCACAAAGGCGGCTGCACAAACGTGGTAGCTGCCCTTTTCTCCCCCAGTGGAAAGGCGGCAGAACAGCAGTAGCAAGGGTACTAGGGACTGTGTCTCTCCGTACTAACTTCTCCTCTAATAGCTATTTTTCTTTCTAATCGAACGCCTACCCCAAACTTCCCCTCCTCCCACCCGGCATCAGCCATTCCCCGAATAATTGTGCGCAGACCCCCAGTGGCCTGGGCTGGGTGCCTGTTAGTGAGAGGTACCTGCTGGCTAAAGCTGGGTATGGCCATCTGCTTAGGTGGGGTGCCTATGGGCACAGCCCTCACGGGGGGGCTCCCGATGACAGGTGAAGTTGACCTCCGCGGCAGGGCGCGCTCAGAGAGATCCCGATCGTCCTCTGGGCCCTGCGGGGGCCTCTGCGGCAAGGCATATTCTAGCACAGACACTGTAGGCATTTCCTAATCACAGAAGTGGGTAAAGAGCCAAGTGAAAAATCAGCTACCTTGAAATGCTTTATTAATAATCTCTACAGATGTTGAAAATACCTTGAGTAATTATTCAAAAAATTTCTCTTAAATTTATGCTTGGTAAAATTCACTCTCTTTGGTACATAATTCTCTGAGTTTTGTTAAATACACAGAATAACATGAGTTCGATCCCCAGTAAAAAAAAAAAAAACCAACACAGAATAACAGACCTGCTGCCCAATGAAGACACGGAACAGTTTAACACTCGAAAAACGCCTTCGTATTGTCCCTCTACGGTCAACAACCTGTGCCACATCCAATCACTGGCAAACGCTTATCTCTTCTCTGCCCCTAGAGTTCTGTCAAGACTTTTTAAGTCATTCAAACCATATGCTGACAGATATGAGTTCTAGCCGCTCCCTTTCAACTCCTACCCGGGGGTTCAAGGAAGGGCACACCGAGTGCAGCTGTGTATGCGCTGCAGGCAGCAGTAGACACGGTGCTGGTGAGCGATTGAAACCCATGTATTCTTACCACAGGCACCAACTTAACATCTCCAGATAGTACAGAGAGCATGCATAATACCTGAGCAAGTAGTGGGCCTCGGATTCGCCTCAGAACTTCGGATCCATCCCAGATGCTGGAATTCAGACTTCCTGGTTGAGGCTACCAGGAAAGGAAAACATGCACACAAAGTCTGGAATCATGCAGCTCTCAGAACGACTCATTTGCTGGTGCGGATCACAGGTCCAAAAGAGGCTCAACTACTTTTTTTTTTTTGAGACAGCGTCTCACTCTGTAGTTCAGGATGGCCTTGAACTCACTACAGAGCCCAGGCTGGCCTTGAATTCAAGGCAATCCTCCTGCCTCAGCCTTCCAAGAGCTGAGATGACGGGAGTGTGCCCCCACACTTGGCTTTCAACTACTCCAGGAAGAAATTACAGGGCTCCAGGGCACACGATTCTCCAACTTTACCATCTAGGATTGCCATCGTCCGAAACTGTATTGTCAGTTTTCTGTGGCACGTGTAATTTGTAAAGACAAAGCTTAACAGCTGACTCTAATTGGTCTCTTACAGTTCTTAAACCAGGGTAACTTACTCACTTGCAAAACTGGCCTGGTCTGCACTGCTCTCATGATAGCTGGATCTTCTAGCTCATTCTCAATCACCATCTTGCTGAGCCTTTCAGCCAGATTCTCCTCGTGGTCACCGAGCAGGTCCATCTCGTCCCTCTCCCCATTGCCTGCTTGCTCATTAGCTGCCGCCGGTAGCTTCTCTTCCAACTCGGCCAGGCGCTCGTGCGCTTCCTGCCAGTCATCGTCTGTAACAGTGCAGCTCATGTCAGCAGCAGCGCACACTGAGCCCACAGAGGTTCCTGAAATCCTCCTGTTAAGCAAATGCACACTCCCAAGCCAGATGGGTAGAAAGCTCACTTTCCACTTAGAGACATGCATGAAGTAAGTTTAAACAGAGGGACAACAGAGTGGGCTTTTCAGTATTAAGAGCAAAAAAATATACCAGGAGAGGGCCAGGGATTTAGCTCAGTGGTTTCGCCGCCTGCTGTGCAAGCGCAAGGACCCGAGTTCGATCCCTGGTACCAAAAAAAACCACCAAAAAAACCAGGAGTAAAAGTGAAGCGTTTGGGTCAACAGGCCACAGCATTACCGCAGTGTTCCAGTTACAGGTGGAGCTGAGGTCTGAGCTGCTGACACACGTGTACACTACCATCGTGTTTGTAATTCTACTCCGCACACTTCTCCTTCGGTCTCCATGGAGAGCCCGTGGCATCCTGGATCCCATCACCCTGAACTATGGCTCTACCCCAAATCGTCTTTAACTCCCCCTGCAACGAGTCTAGCCTCTACTTTCAACATTTCTTTTGCTGCTCTCAGCGAGGACAGTGTTTCTTTTCTTTTCCAGTACCAGGGATCAAACTTAGGACCTTGCACCTGCAAGGCAGGCACAGTGCCACCGAATTACATCCCGGGCCCCATGAGGACAGTTTGAGTTCTCTATGGACCCTTCGCATCCCTGACAATGGTGAACATTTTCATCTTGGCCAGTCCATTCACCTCTGGGCAAGCTCAGTTAATAAAGGTAAGCGGTTTGCTCACTGCAAGCCAGTACCCATCAGAACACCTGCAGACACTGACTCGTTTTTGCTACTGAGCCTCTTGGGAGCACTCACGACGCCAGACCCCCCTTCTAGCTTATTAACTGGAGAACTGGCTGTGAGACGGAAGTGCTGCAATTTCAAGGGCATCTCACACACTCACACACCCCAGTAATCACTGAAGTTGCAGCTTTCCATGCTGAGTCAAAGCAGAACTATCTGCACTGACTCTTACCTAGTCATCTTTTGAAAAAGTACATTTTATTAGTTCACTTGCTCCAAAGTTGTTCGAAGTAAACCTGCTTTCCAATTTTACCACACAAAACTGCTCCTTCACTGAAGCTCTGGCTGTCAGCTCAATTTAGCTCTTTTACTCTTTTCAACTCCTATACTTTTCTGCGTGTAGGGATGGGAAAGATTTTGCCCGTAAGTCATGAAGACTTCCTAGCACAACAAATCTTGGTACAATAAGCTGTTTACTGAAGATACGCTAAGATAACAGCAAGGGCTATGCAATGCAGTATCAACAGGCGGAATTTTCAAACATACATGTCTACACACTAGAATCTGGATTTCCACTAGTTTGATAAAGTTGTGCACCCTGCTATTAAAACTTCTCCTCACCTAGGAATATCCCTTGTAAATGTCTACGTTCCTAAACATGAATTCCTTAATAGTGGCAACCAAATGGCATAGATCACATAGCTGAGAGGCACAGGACTTAGAGAAGAGGCCTCTAACCTTTCTGGTACCAGAGACCAGTTTCACAGAAGACAATTTTTGGGGGTGGGGGTGGGGGATATGGTTTGGGATGTTCAAAGAAACGCGCAACCTACAGCTGTTGCACGAGAAGTTAGGGTAGGGTCAAGCTCCCTGAGAGTCTGATGCCACAGATCTGACAGGAGGTGGAGCTCAGGTGGTGACACAAGGATGCGAGCAGCTTTCCTGACACTCATTTCCTGCTGTGCTGCAGGCTTCCTAACAGGCCACTGACAGCTACCAGGGTCGGGGACCCTTGGCTTAAAGAAGTGGTTTTATTGCGGCAAAAGCAGCCCAGAGACGAAAGGCAGATGGATAAACTATTCTAAATGAAGGGTGTATTATTTTGCCCAAGATCAAAAGGGATCATGTTGTCAAAGGAATGAATGAGGTCACTCCCAAGACTTGAAAGACTCCAAAGCACCTGAAAAGAAGACAGGCCAAGGTGATACCATTAACAGAAAAATGTCACTTACCAATTGCACCTGACCCAAATGTATCATCGTTGAACTGATCAATCTCCTCATCTTCTTCTCCAAGGCCCTGAAATGCATCTTCATCTTCATCTAGAGGACAATCCTCCAAAGACTGAAACAAGAAAAAAAAAATTAGCTTTCATGAGTGAAATTCACATCCTCCTTTAAAAATATTCTAAAAATGTTCATCTTCCCTTCTCAATGAATGCAATAGTTTCATTATGATTTTTTAACAAACCTTTGTTTTTAAAAAGAGACAGGGTCTTACTGTTTCCCAGGCTAACCTCAAACTTCTGGGCTCAAGGATCCTCCTGCCTCAGCCTTCCAAGTGTGGAGACTACAGGTACATTATGTCACTGCCACCTAAATATTTTTTTCCCCAGTTCTAGGGATCAAACCTAGGTGTCCTAAGTGCCAGGCAAGCATTCTACCACTGAGCTTGCAACCCTAACCAGCTGACCTTCTGTAAAGATAACATTTTTTGCCACTCCCTAATGTCCCTGACCTTGGAAGTTTCTAGTAGCTTCTTTTGATTTCTATTTCCTATTCCTGACTTCACCCGCCCACCAAGCATTCCACTTCTCCAGTTTACCAAGAACCTATTGTCAGTATTTCCTCAGATCTCTAAGAAAAGAAGTGCAGCACAACATTCTTTACATCGCTGGTTGGAATAGTGATAGCAAGTAATACTAAACACTTACCACCTTATTTGAGTTTTATGCACCTTTAGCAACAATTCCCACTTTCCTAATTATATTCATGACATCTTTTCAGCTACTTCATGATTGTTTAAAGCTTTATTTTCCTTTCCCCGTTTCCTATAAACCTAAACTCTGGTGATAAAACAGCTAAATTTTCAACCACAATTAAGTGAACTCTAGAAAAGCTGTGATCTGTCAAGCGAAAGCTCTGGCTCCATCTTACAGGCAGTGTGAACTCAGGCAAGTCGCTTTTCTGATTAATAATTAAATATCTTTTGAGAACCTACTGTGGCTCAGACTCTAGGCCTCAATTTCTTAAATTGTGGCGCAGGGACAAATATCACTTCCCTCCAGTGTGTTGCGAGACTCAAACAAGGCAAAGATTGTCTTGCCTAACAAAAGCTAAGACACTGCCACTACATTTTAGGTGTGTTCTATTTTAACCCCCCCCCATTTTATTCATCTGATTTATTTTCAAAGTTTTCTTTTCCTTTGGCAACTTCCGCCCACATTCATGTTTACATAAAGTCTGCTTGGTCGTGGAGCACTCTTACTGAGTGTACCTGTCCTCAATTTCCAAGGATTCAATCACAACTCCAGTCTATTCGTGGGTTCATTTGTGATCCACCTTGCCTGGCTACCTCTACCCATCCCTGCGGCCTCTCAAATTAACACAAAACAAGAAAGCAACTGCCTCCAAATCAGAGGTAACTTCCAGCGGTACTCGCTTCCAAATCACTAAGATCTACTTAGCCAAATCACTGCTTTTTACACTGCAGTGACCCTCGGGGATCACCTAGATCTTTTCTTTCATCTCACAAACCCAGAAAGTTCAGGTACAGATTTGAAGTCGCTCAAGGTCAACAGCGAGCTGGGGACGGGGTCAGGACGGCCTGGCTCGGCGCCCCGGCGGTCACCTAACCAAGTCCCGGCGCCGGTGCCGGTGCCGGTGCCGGTGCCGAGGGAACTTCTGCAAGACACACCCCCCCTCCGGCGCGGCCCTCCCGAGCCCAGGCCGGGCTGCGGGACCCGGGGCTGCCGGGTCGCGGGCGCCGGTGCAGCTGCGCGTGCGGGGGGGGGGGCGGTTCCGGCCCAGGGCGGGAAACTCGTCTCGGGCTTTCCCGGGGCGCCGCTTCCTCAAGGCGAAGCACCGGGTCGGAGCAACGCGGAGCCCGGCGCAGCTCTGGGGCCGGGCCGGGCCGGGGAAGGTCACTCACGGCGCCTAACGGGTCCCCGCCCCCAACAGAGCCCCGCTCCCCGCCGCGTCCCAGGGCCCCAGAGGGGCCCCCGCAGCCCGCCCGCCGCCCTCGGGCGCCCCCCACCAGCCCAGCGCCCGGCCCGCTGCCCTCGGGCGCCCCCTCCCCCCAGGCGCGCGGGACCGGGGCAAGGGAGGAAGAGGGGGCGCGGGGCTGGGAGGGGTCACTTCCGGTCGCCGGGGCTCACCTCGTAGCGGAACATTCTCGGGGAGGGGGAGGGAGCGGGGAGGGGAGTGGGGAGGGAGGGAAGAGGCGCTGCGTCCCCGGGCTCCTCCGCGCGCGGGTCCTCCACCGGCTCGCGACCCCTGGCCGCCGCCGTACGCTGGAGCGTGCGTGCGAACGTGCGCAGGCGCGCCTTGGGCCGGCGGCTGCCCCGCTCAGCGCCCGGCGGCGGCGGCTGCGCGGGGACGGATTTGGCGTCCCGCTCCCTAGTCTCCGCGGCGGGAAGGAGGTCCCGTAGTGAGAGACTGCGCACGCGCCGCCCGTCGGGGTATTCGGAGCGGGCCGGAACCTGTAGCTCCGCCCCCGAGTCTGGGCTCCCTCCCAGCGCTCGGCTCCGAGCCCGGGACCCGGTCACGAGCTCGCGGCCGCGGCGCGGGGCGGAAGCCTCGTGACAGTCACGGGATGCGGCCCTCGAGACCCCCGGGCCGGCTCGCGTGGGGCTGGCGGAGGCCGCTCCTCCGGGCCTTTTCCACAGCCCGGTGCCGCTCGCGTTCCGTGAACCGGGAGAAAGGTCAAGTTCGGGCCCTGAAAAGGGGCCCGGCGCCCGCGGAGCGACGGCGACCTCAGGCTTGGGCGGCCCAGCGCGATGACGGCGCCCGTTGTTCTATTACTTATCATATTTTACTGGGGATTGAACCCAAGGCCTTTGTATGGAGATGATTTCCAGCTCTATTTATTACTTAATTTTATTTTGAGGCAGGGCCCTGGTAAGTTGCCTGGGCTGGGCTCCAAGGTGCGATCCTTCTGCCTCAGCCTCCCAGAATGCTAGGATTTACAGATGAGCGACACCATGCCCAGCTGGCGCCCGCTTTGCAATAAAACCCAGAGCTCGATCCGGGATGTTTAACGGGCGATCATATTTTCAGGCTCCAGGCGCCTCAGGCACGTGGAGCCTGCTGGAGAGCCCGAAAGGGAAGCCCAGCCAGGGCCTGGGTCACAGGCAGCTGCGAGGCCGCCGCCGCCGAGCCTGTCTGCACCGCTGGGCGACATCACTTCTGAGAGCACCAAGCCTAGAGCAGAATGAATTCCCCCTGTGAACCTCTGCAGCCTGGATCTGAAGTCTTGGTGGTCTGTTGCTCTTCCTTCTCTCCGTACCCGAGAGTCCCGTTTGAGGCCACGAACTCTATTTTTTCCTTTCAGGACCAAACCCGCACCAGGAAGCATTTATAGTCTTGTGGATTTCACAGCCCCTTTTTCTCTGTGTCCTAAAATGTGGCCTTGCCCGGGAACAGCCTGCTGTCAGTTCCTTGTGTGCTGGGAATGTTGGATTTGGAAATAGAGGGCTTAAGTGCTTCACGGGTTAGCTCCTGGAATCATTCCTTGTCTTCACCCATGGAGTTGGTATGTTACTTTCTGCACTTTATAGATGAAGAACTGGAGAGTTAGAGGCATGAATAACTTGCTTCATATCATCCAATCGCAAGCGGCAAAGTTGAAGCCCATCTTCTGAATCATGGTGTCAGAATAAGGAAAGCACATGCTTACGTGGCTCAGACTTCAGTTTAGAGAAGTGGAGGCTGGCCAGGGATGAGAAAATTGGTTCTCATGCATGCTTGAAATAGCATAAATCTTCGTGTACCAGGCAGCAGCGAATCATTCACCAGAGAATCGATGGCACATAGACCATGTGCTCTCAATAATGATGGCCCGCAGCTGAACTTGGGCAGCCACCCTGTTTTTGTAAGAAAAGTTTTAACTGAAATACAGCCACCTTCATTTCTTGACAAATTGTCTATGGTCACTTTGGGAACAATACGAAGAGATGGAGGAAGGGAGATGGGAGGGGTGAGGAAGGGGACACAAAAAGAAGATGCGTGGGGCCAGGGATTTAGCTCAGTGGTTTCACCGCCTGCTGCGCAAGCGGAAGGACCCGAGTTCAATCCCCGGTACCAAAAAAAAAAAAAAAAAAAGATGTGTTATGTACTTGTGCCCACTCCCCCCCATAATGTAATCATCATGTACTGCAAACATGGACTAATAAAAATAAAAGTTGACTGCAAAAATGTGAGATATTTATTCTGGTCCTCTATGGAAAGATTTTGCTGACCTCTGATGTTACAGATCATGTTTTCTGATCATTATAATAGAAATAAATAGGGCCGGGGATGTAGCTCCATGGTTCCGGTGCCTGCCTCACAAGCGCAAGGTCCCGAGTTCGACCCCCGGTACCAAAAAAAAAAAAAAGAAAGAAATAGATTAGAAAAAAATCTTAACATTTTCACAAATTAAAAAGAAAGCTCTTACCAGGCTGGAGGTCCAGCTCGGAGGTACAGTGCTTGGCTAGCGTGTACCAGGGTCTGGGTTTGAGCCCTAATGTTGCAGATAACAATGAAACACCCAGAACGAAACACACATGTACACAAAAACCCTAATATGTGTGTGTTTATATATTTATATATTTTAAGTTGCCTCATAGGCCCCTGAACATGGAGAGAGTACAAGTTCTTTCCATAAGTGATTTTGTTTTGTTATTTGTTTTGCAGTATTAGGAGTGAAATTCAGTACTTCACAAATGCCAGGCTAGTGCTCTACCACTGACATCCCAGTCCTCACAAGTGATTCTTTTTTTTTTTTTGGTACCAGGGATCGAACTCGGGTCCTTGCACTTGCAAGGCAGGCGCTGGAACCACTGAGCTAAATCCCCGGCCCCTCCCAAGTGATTCTTTAGACCAAATCTGACACCCCTGGAGAGTCCCTGAAGCATGTAGAACAGAGCTCCCTCCTTCATGCCAGTAGGTGGAAGGGGCATTTGAAAGCTGCAGGAAGATAGCATGTCAAGAAAGTCACTACCTGGGCTGGGGATTTAGCTCAGTGGTTTCGCAGCCTGCTGCGCAAGCGCAAGGACCTGAGTTCAATCCCTGGTACCAAAAAAAAAAAAAAGTCACCACCCTGGGTTTCTTTATCTGTGCTTTCTGCAGGAGTGATTGCTAATCTGTCACAGTACTTGCAGACTGTGTTAACTTTTTGTTACTGTGACAAAATACCTGAGAAAATATAAAAGGAAAAGTTTATTTTGGCTCAGGGTTTCACAGGTTTCAGTGGATGGTCAACTTTCAGGCCTGTGCTGAGGCAGGAACATCATGGTGAAAGGGTGTGTGGTGGAGGAAAACTGCTCACCTCTTGGCAGCCAAGAAGCAGAGAAAGCAATAGAGGAAGGGGCCTGGAAAAGGACAGTGTCCAAGGGCAAATAGCCACGACTCACTCCAGTAACTAGGCTCTGCCTCCTGGGGCTCTATCACCTTCCAATAATGCCATCAACTTAGGAATTCATCAGTGGACAAACCCACTGTCGAAGTTAGAATCCTCATGATCCAATCATCCGAACACAACACCACTGAACATTGCCATGCTGGGGACCAAATCTAATGCACTGGAGCCTTTTGGAATGTATTGTTGACTTCTTTGACTAAAGAAATGAGAAGAGATCTTGTGCTTTCTCTGTCTGGTCTTTAAGAAGATCTGTAATATAGTAAGATAGCTGGCCCCTTTGCTAAAGAGATTACATGGAGAGGAAGGGGTGCGGCTGTATTCAGCTTATCAGCCATGCCAGGAAAGACCAGGTAGGTGAATGAAGCTGTATTGGTTGCTCCACACCAGCTAGGCTGGCACCCAAATATTGAGCAACTCCACTGAGTGTCATATGGAGCAGAAGAATCACTCAGCCAAGCCTTTCCTAAATTCCTGACCCATAAAATCGTATATATAATACATTTTCAGGGTTTCACTTCCGCCCTGTGGAATCCAAGCCAGGGCTGCATGCTTGGTAGCCCAGTGCCCTACTGCTGACCTACACCCCTAGTCCTAAAAGGTTGTAGTTTTAAGCCATAAAATTTTGGATTAGTTCATTACTAGTAGATAACAAGTCGGTTTAGAATGGTAATACAATGCTTGAAATAGGGAAAAAGGATTTTTTGAGCCCTTTCAGTGTTGTAATGAGCATTACCTAACAAGTCTGCCTGAATATCATTTGAAGTTCTAGTGAGAGGTCGCTTTGTTTGACTTAATGAAGAGTCAGATTCTACTAAGTTAAATACTAATTTATAGATACAAGTCGCAAAATATTTGTTCAGAGAGTGGTTTCCTTTTCGTGGAAAAGATAATCTCAAAGGGGACAGTTTTATTACACTGCAAGACACTAAGCAATGTTATATTTAAGTCCTCAGTCTTATTACATAAAGCACTTTAGTTCTTAGTTTCTTGTATCCTCTCTGAATCAGCTTTCCCAGCTTGTGTTCTCTCAGTGAAATACGTAAATCTTTGATACATGCTTGTAATATATTTGAGAGAGAATCATGTTTTTAATTCTTTGGAAATTATATTTTAGCCAACTTGTTTATATCAAGCATTTTTGCAGGCTATTCAGTTCAGTACATATTTAAGAATTGAGTATGTGAAAGATTGAGAATCTTTTGGAAGAGGTCAGGAGCTAGGGCTGGGTCGTTTATTAGGGATGAGTGAAGTGCTGATCTGTGGTATATTAGTTTCCCATTACTGCTGTAACCAGTTGCCACACACTTAGTGACCAGAAGCATCACAGATGTATTCAATGATAGTTCTGGAGATCAGAAGTCTAAAATGGGTTGCAGTACTACATTCCTTCTGGAGACTCTAGAGAATGTTTTTCTTCTTTTTCTTCTTAGCTTTTTTTCTTTGCTTCTTTTTTCAAAGCTTCTAAAGGCTATTTACACTCCTTGGCTGGTGTCCCCGTCCTCTACCACCAAGGCCACCAGCGTACATCTTCCAAACTCTGCTTCTGTAGTCACATTTTCCCTCTCCTGCCCTCCTCTTTTCCTGTGATAACACTGGGTGTACCTGATAATTGAGGATGATCTTCTGTTGTGGTCAGGGTTTGCAAGGGAATAGATTTAATATAGGGCACAACCTTTATAGGATTATTTTTATAATAGTCACCCAAAAAGTCAAATGCAAAGGAGTGGAAGAGATCTAGCCTCACATTAGAGGCCCAAAGAATCCAGCCAAGCATCTGGATCCCACAGCAGTGTCCCACACAAGTCCAGCTGAAGGCCTAGAGTCCAAGGCAGTGTCCTCCACGAGTCCAACCAGAGGCCTAGAGCCCACGGCAGTGTCTCATGCTTGTCCATATGGAGGATCTGCTCCTGGAGGCCCAAAGGCCAGCGGTGGAAGCCAGAAAACCTGCGCTAGTGGGGTGAAGGATTTGTGCCACCAGGCTGAGGGATCTGCACTGGAGCCAGGAAGTGACACAGTGCAGATCAGAGGTCCCCTGAGGAGAACAGCAGCCATTCCCAGCAACAGCGAGGCCCTGAGCTCCTCCTCCGATGAGAACAGCCAAATTCGCATCTGGAAAACCAGCCGCAGCAAGCTTCTAGAAAATCAGCAGCCCCTGATCTTCCCCTCCAGGTCTCTTTTTATGCCATTGGCAACAATCCTCAGGTGGGTTTTCCGTGCTGAGACCACACTGACTCAGTTCAGCTGGGCGTTACAAGCTGACCATTAGTTAATCCACCTCATCCTTCCATCTCAGGATCCTTAGCTTGATTCCATTCTCAAAATCCCTTTTGCCATGTCAAGTGACACACTGTACATACAAATTCTGGGAATTAGGGTGTGGATATCTTTGGGGAGCTACCACATGTAGTAAGTATGAGTTATTAGGGTACTCAGAATGATTTTTGGTAGTATAATGAGAAAACATTTTAAAGTTGAAGTATTTGTTTATGTGCTACTTGAAAATGGAAAGTAGAGGATGTCATGAGATAAACTATGAGGGACAGCAGCAGTGTGAGCCCTGGATCTGCAGAAGAGGAACGCAGGCCTTCAGTAGAGTAAGTTGGAGGGATAGCCCTCTTGCATTATCATGCAGTTAGCTATCATGTGGAGGTAAGGAATACAGTGGTTTTCCAGGGTAGATCGTGGCATTAGAAGATAAAAGGAAAAAGCCAGTTTGCACATTTTTCTTTTACTGAACTGGCAAAAGAAGGGGAAGTTTTCAGTGCTTGAATTCTGTGAGAGTTCATGGCAGGGAAAGGGCATAGGGAACAAATCCACATTATTTTTACAACCCAGGAAAAGGTCAGTGGTCCCCTCCTCCTTGGCCTGTCTCAGTGAGAATAAGTGATTGAAGATAGGGAAAAAAAGTATACATTTCTCATTCATCATTTTATTTTCACCACTTTTGCACTTAAGACTAATTGTGTCAACATTTTTGCGTTGTTCTTTTAAGGATAAACCAATATATGAAACAGGAGTGACGAAAGAAATTACTACTTGTTCATAGCAAATACTGTTTCACTCACTAAACCTTGTCCATCAAGGTCCTCCTCAAGAACCCTTTAGCATTTCCTTACTTTGCTTTCTTGTGTTTTCAGAACAGAGTCAGAGTGGCAGAATACTATACAAAATGTATTCTTGCCCATTCGACTGGCAATACTGGTAGTTGCTGCTAAGGAAATGGTATGAGGGCAGAGAAACTAAGAAGGGTTGAGTAGTAAAGAATCCACACAGGATTTTAAACAGCCTCTACTGTCTAAAGCACTGTCAAATACAGTATCTTGGCCTAAGGCTTACTGGAGCGAGCGTGTTTGTGGCATTAGACTCCCGGGCTCACTCTTACCTAAGCGGAGAGCATAGTTTAGGTTCCAGTTTCTGGCCTTTTCTTGGGGCAACTGGGTGAAGCAGAGAGGTTGCTGGATAGAAGGGACCTTGACTCTGTCTCCCTTGGGCAACCTTAGCAGAAGGAACAGAGACTGGCTCAACAAAGTGAAAACTCGTCAAAATTCCACGACCAACTGTTAAAAGTCTAGAGACATCGTATGAATAGTGCAGCGGCCCTGTAAACTACAAAGGTGTTTAAGAACTGTGGTGGGGGTGGGGATGTAGCTGAGTGGTAGACACTGGTTCCTGGAGCTGCTGGGTATTGTGGGCAGCCTAGAGGAAGGGGCTTCTGGGCCACTGTTCCACCACTCCCAGTGGCACCAATAGCACCCCCCCTCCCAAAATGAGAAGACACATAAACAAGTCTCAAAACCAGACTTCCAGATCACCTACAGCAACCCCAAAGGGAAACGAGATGGAACACTCTATACTCAACCACCTGGACTCCCCGAAATGGGAACAAAAGGGGATCTGGGAAAAATGAAATCAGAAATAATTTCTCTGATAACAGCAGAGATTGTGCCCATAGTACAAGACATGATTAATAAATCTAGAGAGGGCACAGATAAAAAAATAGAGGAGCTGAGGAACACGATGGAATCCCAACATAGGAAACAAATGGAATCCATAAAACAGATGCAAATAGATTTCCAGGGGATTAAAAACTCCATTGAAAGTCTCCATGGCAGAATGAGCCAATGTGAGGACAGAATTTCAGATATAGAAGATAAGACTGCAATTAGTGACCAGGAAAAGAAAAATTGCTTCAAAATTGTAAGGGACCACAAGAAATCAATCCAGCAGCTGCTAGACGATTCAAAGAAGAATAACATAAGACTGATTGGAGTCAATGAAGAAACAGGAGACAGTGCAGATGACATAAAAACACTGTTCACAGAAGTGATGGCAGGGACCGGGGATTTAGCTCAGTGGTTTCGCCACCTGCTCCGCAAGCGCAAGGACCTGAGTTCAATCCCCAGTACTCCCCACAAAAAAGAAGTGATGGCAGAAAACTTCCCCAGCAGGGGAAAAGAACTTGCCATACAGATAAGTGAGGCATATAGGACTTCAAATAGCCTTGATAAAAAAAAAATGTACACATAGGCATATAATTGTTAAGATTCCAGAAACCCAACAGAAGAACAAAGTTCTACAATCAGTTAGAGAAAAGAAACAAATCAATACAAAGGAAAGCCCATCAGGATCATAGCAGACCTCTCAATACAAACCCTCAAGGCAAGAAGAGCTTGGAGTGACATATTCCAAGCCCTAAAGCAAAACAGCCTCCAACCCAGATTGATGTACCCTGCAAAACTATCTTTCAAAATTGATGGAGAAATAAGATACTTTCATGACAAAGAGCACCTCAGGAACTTCATGAATACCAAACCAGCACTCCAAAAAATTTTAGACAATACCCTAGGAAAAGACAATGAGGATCACAACCCCAGGAAGCACAGCAGAATGAACCCATCAGGTGTGACAAGAAATTAAATGTAAATGGGGAGAATCCAACAAAAGAAAAAGTCATGAACTTCATCTCCCTAATGAGTGTATAATTCAATCTTGTTATTGTACTGATTAGTATTTTTCTGATTCTAGTGTTGCACACCTTTCCTTGTGCTGAACTGACACTGGTTCCTAGTGTGTGTATGGCCTTGGGTTTGATTCCCAGCACCACTGGCCCGATTCTGGCGCTATTGTTTCCCTCATTTTTTTTTTCACTCTTCAGTGTTTTATTTCACTAACTTTAGGTTGCATTTCCACAATTCTCTTCTGGTCAATGTACTATCCTTGCTTGGCTTCCCAAAATGTAGTATGAAAAGATTTGTGGAGTAGGGAAAAGACACCACTTTAAAAAGCATTGCCTTTGCTCACCTTCCACAAGGCAGCAGAGCTGGGCATCTGATTGTTCAACAAAACAAAGCTTTCATCATATCCAGGAGGGCAAACAGGCAAACCAGGCTGCAGATACTCCTGCATTTGGCTGACTCAGACCAGAGAAAACCCACTCCACACAGATATATAAAGTACTGACATTCACCATCTCTTTTTCAGTTGCTGCAACATTTTTCTTCTTGGGATGATCATATCATGTAGTCTTTGAACTCTTCCCTTGAATCCATCTCCTGTGATTGCTCAGGTAGGCTGCAAATGCCAAGGAGTTGATGAGCTCTGTTCCCTCATTGCTAACAATTTCTCAATCTCTGTGAGTTCTTCAGATCTTGTTAGCGATAATGATAAGTACAGGAACTCCTTGATTTTCAGATATTCTAGTTATCTTATGATGTTCAGTTTTGGCTTCTTCCATCCCTTCAACATCAACTGAGTCCACAAAAAACACGAGGCCACCTGAGTCTCTGGTGTAGGACTTCCACACTGGCCTCAATTTCTCTTGCTCACCTACATCCCAGAAGTGAAAAGTGACTGTTTTAGGTTTTCCAAAGTCACTTTGCTTTTTTCATGGTAAAGGCTTTGGTAGGTACAACATTTAAAGATTCATTCAACTGCAACCTGTAGAAGGCGACAAGGGATGAGCCCCGCAGGTTCGAGAGATGGATGGCACCTGGCACCCAGCACCAAGCACTAAGGATGCTCGCCCCACCCCGCCCTCCCTGCCAGTTTCCCTCACTTATTGGCTGACATTTAAGGCAGGAACATTTTGATTGGAGGAGAGACATCGGTATCATGGTTTTATTTGATTTCTTCTCTATTCACTGAATTAGGATACCTATAATGTAAAATACAGCATAGTCAGAAATTTGATGTTTAATTTTGGGGGATTTGCACTTGTCTGCTGCACATAACAAACCATCCTGGATTTAGCAGATAAATTACAACAGTGATTTATTCCACTAATGCTTCTACAAATTAGCCCAGACAGAAGAGGATGGCTGCTCTCCACTCTAGGGGCCGTCAGCGGGAGGCTGAGCAGAGATGGGGCACTGACTGTAGAGCTTTCTCTAGACCATTAGAAATGAGTCAGGATGGAGTAGAACCTCAAAGAGCAACTAGAGAATTTAACACAACCAGGGTCTTGATTCAGGTGCTTTGTTTGTTCTGGCTCTCACACCGATGCTGATTCTAACAGCACCGTGGACAAAGTCACCTGAAGCCACATGCGTTTTGCTAATTACTGCTTGGACCTGGACCGAGCTTGTCCATACAAGAAGGGAGGTGGACATCAGTAGCATTTGAGGATTGTTTTTTTTTTTTTGGTACTGGGGATCAAACTTGGGTCCTTGCACTTGCGCAGCAGGCGGCGAAACCACTGAGCTAAATCCCCAGCCCGCATTTGAGGATTCTGAAAGACCCGAATTCATAAAATTAATTTTTCCCTGCCAACAAGAAAATGTACCCACCTCATGTGGAAATGTGTGCTACGATGCACTGGGGGCAGGATTGTAAATTAAGAGCATCGGATGTAAGATTCCTATATTTGTCAGTAATGTCTCACCGGATTTTATTTGCAAAAATCAATTTGGCTTCTCTTTCCATCCCTGAACTGGGAAAATTCTTTAGAGATCTGTTCCTGTGGGAAGATGAGAGTGACATGACCTGCTGAAGATGGTGGAGAGTGAACAGATGCCCAGCAGCAGCTCAAGGACAGTTTGTTACAGATGTCTCATGCTCTTTCAATGTGCATGCGTTATCGCATTTAATTTTCCTAAGCAGGTCAGCAGGTAAGAAGTTAGATATTATCTCCCTGTGCTGGGTGGGCACAGGGTTACCAACTCACCGATTGTCTCAGTGACTTAGAGGTGGAAGAGAGGCTAGCAGTTAGAGCTCTTTGTACCTGTCAGTGATCACCCAAACCTTGGCCTTACTCTGCTCACAGGACCACGAAGTAGCTGTGATCTGTCACCGACACACCTGCTGAACTCAGGACAAAACAACAAATGTCTCTCCCCAAGCTGAAGCCTTCGTGTATATGAAAGGAGGCCCAAAGGATGCCAGAAGAAAAGACAAAGGGAGCGCCACTTGGAACTCCTAGCTCAACCCCTGGATCTACAAGGTTCCTACTCTAAAAATACTACTGATTCAATTCAAAATTATGTGGATGAGACTCAGATGAGCCTATTAGGAGTTCAGATCTATTCATAATTAAAACTGAGTTTTATTATGCTGGCCAGCATTGTTCCCTGGCTGAATATATATATATATATATTCATATGAATACATGTATATAGCCACCGCCTGGCTCCACTATTTACCAGCTGTGTGATCTCCACAACTTAATCTCTATGAACTTTGGCTTCCTCGACTTCACAGTGCAAATATTATTAATATCTGTGCCTTTAAGTTGTACAGACTCCATGAAGTAATGACTGTAAAATTATTTGCATAGGGCTGGGGATGTCGCTCAGTGGCACCATGCTTGCCTGGGAAGTGCAAGGTCCTGAATTCTATCCTCGGTACAAAAAAAAATATCTGTACAGTGTCTGGTGTTGGTAAGTGTTCATTAAAAGCCAGCTGATACCATCACTGATTTTCTAAATAGCTGTACTAATGCCCCTCTGTGTTCTTTTGATATAGTTTATAAAACCCCTGATGATCCCTGTACAGTAGCATGCCGTCCTGCAGTGGTTACCTCCACAGGGCAAAGTGTGTCTTACATCCTCACACCAGTCTCACAAGGGTGAGATTATTATTGCCATTTTCAGACGAGTCAGTAGAACATCACTCAGGCTGCAGAATGTGTTCAGCGTCCACAGTGCGTGAGCCTCAGCTGAAGTCTAGATTATTATGACTTGAAATCCTTGCTGTTTCATCTTAGTAAGCTGCTGTTGGTCGGGACTGTGATATAGTAATTGCTACTTCTCTTTACAGATATTGAGCTACAGTAATTTTGTTAGACCTTTCTAGTAATGTGCTCCCCCTCCCTTTGTCTTTTTCATCCTGAATATTTCTTGGTCATACATTTATAACTCATAGAGGGGATCATTTTCAGGGTTACATGGCTCATAAAATGTCTTTGTCATAATTAGTGAGATGCTCCTTTTTCAGTTTAAAAAATCAGATTTAGCAAGTTGTTTCTCAATAACAGAGCAACCATGAAGCCTTTTTGGGTCAAGTATACTGATCAAATTTTGAACATAAGTAATAGAAAAATGGAATTTTTAATAGTAATAAATATGAACTCAAGCTAACAGGAAATCAGTTTCTTATAAATCATTTACAAATTCTTGCTTTCATGAAAAGGAATTTTTATGAATATTTTACTGCATATCTGTTATAGTATTTCTTTCTTTCTTTTTTTTTTTGGTACCAGGGATCGAACTCCAGTCTTTGCGCTTGCGCAGCAGGCGGCAAAACCACTGAGCTAAATCCCCAGCCCTTCAGTTATACATTTTTATAATGGCTATAGTCGTTCACTTTCTTTTTAATTTTTATAGTGTTTAGTATTTGCCACTATCATTGAATGCAATAGTTCTCCAATTTTTAAAAAGTCTGGGATCCTTTTGGAAATGTGATATTTACAAGAGCTTGACTATTCAGATAAGCACAGGCATGTAGGTAGCTGAGGAATTTTTATACAAGTTCAGAAGGTTCATGAAGCCCATCTTTGAACTCCAGGTTATAAACCCGTAGCAGGAAAAGGAAAAAATAAGCATGACTGTTTATTCCAGACTGAGGATTAGCAAAGCAGCTGTGAAAGAAGTGTAAAAATAGAGCATATTTCAAAAATCTCCATCCAGTTACCTACTCAACATCTCCACCATTTGGATACCGAGGGAAGTCAGTTTCCTCCTCCCACCCCTCGCCAGTTACTGGCGCTGCCACCTCCCTGCCCCTCAGTCCCTCGGCCAGCTGGCTCTCAGCTTTACCTCCATCATGCATTCTATGGCCGTCAGAGTCTCTTCCTCTCTCTTGCCGCCTGTTTAGTCCAGGCCGTGTGGACAGGTTGAGAGAATGCCTCAAAAAGAGATGACACAAAAACTGACCCTTGGAAAGGCATTTCAAAGTCATCCAGGTAAGCCTGCTGAGAGGCAGGGTGGCCTCAGCTCCGCACGCACGAAGCAGAATGGGCAGCGTGTCTGCAGTGGGCAGAGATCTTCCTCTCTTCTCTTCCTTTCCTTCCCTTCCTGAACAGTTCCGTCCCCAAGCCAGTAAGTGTCAGGAGCACGGTGCAGGGGAAAGTTGCTTGTTTGTTTGTTCATTTGTTTCACTTTAGCCTACTGATAGAAAGCTGAGTTTGATGACCACAAATAGTGGAGGAACTTTACATACAAAAATGGTCATTATTTTTATTATTTAAAAACTGGAAAAGCCTGAAATGTTTAGTTTGGGAGGTTTGATTGTCTCTATGAACAGCTCTCGCATGGTGCATAATAAACTAAGCCTAAACCCAGTAGCTTGAAAGCATTTATTTTTTATTTTATTTTTTATTTTTTTTGGTATCGGGGATTGAACTCGGGACCTTGTGCCTGCGAGGCAGGCACTGGAACCTCTGAGCTAAACCCCAGGCCCATTTCTTGTTTATTTATGTGCCTATTTATTCAGGTTATTTGCGTCAACAGGGGTGGCCTGGTCCTGGGCTGAGGGTTGGCTGGGCTTGGCTGCAGACTTCAGCTGTGCTCAGGTCTGCTGCGCGTGTCATTCCAGGGCCCCTCTGCAGGGTCAGCTGCTTCCTGGGTCATGCTGTTCTTTAGGTATGGAAGGAGAGTTACCCAACGAAGCAGCCACATCTGAAGCCTTGCTCTTGTTGTGTCAGGTCACATTCCACTGCTAAAAGAGAGGGAGTCCTGTGACCAAGGCCCACATGAATGAAGCTGGGCTGGGTACCCTGTACCCTCTGGGACTTTGGACGGTTACATGGCCAGAGGGAGAGAGTGAAGTATTGAGAACAACCATTGAAATTAATGGCACATTTTACAGTCACGTGATAGGGTGTTTTTCTTTTTTAAAACTCTTTTTATTGTAGATGATATCAAAATATTAAAGTAGGAAGAATAAATGAACCCCCATGTACCCAGCATTCAGCCTCAACCTTCAACAATTATTGACTCTTGGCTATGGGTCTTGCATCTGTCTTCCACTTACTCTCCTGAATTGGGTTCTCTCAAGCTCTAAATATCACATTCTTAAGGATTTATCTCTGTCACAGGTTATTTATTTATTTATTTGTTTTTGGTACCAGGGATCGAACTCGGGTCCTTGCGCTTGCACAGTAGGCAGCGAAACCACTGAGCTAAATCCCCGGCCCTGTCACAGGTCATTTTTTTAAAGCATAACCACAACTCCTTGAAGAAATAATTGTTTTGAGAAGACCATAACCAGCTGCCCAGTTATACAAACTATGTCAACAATTAACTTGTAATGACAGAGGAGATGAATACACATTCAAGTGAAAGAGGCGAGTATGACAACTACGTTAAAGACAGACCGTCCAAGAGATGAAGCAGAAATTTAACAAACTATTAATAATTTGCTCACTGATGATATTAGTAACAGTTGTTCATCGGTGCTGATTCCTGTTGCCAGCTCACCAGACAGGACACAGAAAGTAGACAGAGAGAGACATTTGCCATCAGAGGACGTCGGGGACGTTGTCCCAACCCACAGAAGCTAGGCATACTTCTCTGTCGCCAACTGTGGAAAATATAACACCAAGCTAGCATCATTTTGATTTTGAGACTCAAGTACTAAGAACAATATTTTGTAAATAAAAACTTACTACATAAATGTAAAATATTATTTCTTAGACCAGATTCTTATCTAGGACTTGAATGCTGATGACCATAGTGGGATGTTCTAGACAGCAGGCTGTGGGAAATTGTCCTGGTCTCTGGGTTCATACGGTCCTTTGGGAAGGCCATGGGGCTGAGCGATGACTTGGCTTCCAGTCTTGTGCTGCCTCTAGCTAGCCTTGTCCCAGGGTGCCTCCTGCTAACTTCTCTTCTCTCTTCTCTTCCTCCTCCTCTTCCTCCTCTTCTCTTCTTCTGCTCTATGTCTCTGTCTCTCTGTCTTTTCTCTCCTCCCTCCCTCCTTCCCTTCCTCCCCAAATACAGCAAAATAAAGATCTTAGGTTAGATCATCCTAAGGGCTCTCCATCTGTGACATCAGGAGGGCCATCCAGAGCACTGGAACCAGTAAGGGGGTTCTCACAGAAGTCGTAAGGCCACATTTGCTCACGGTCGCTAGACTGATTGGGTGAATATTCATGCAGTCTGTGCAAACCTACTGCAAGAAGGTGCATGGTTGAAATGTGAGATCTGAGTTTTCACTAAGCAGATGGCAGAGCAGGTCATGGGTTTCATACTGAGAACCATGTAGTTCACACAAACAGATACTTTGGAACACAGGCTGCCTTCAGCGTGAGCTGGACTTAATTAGAACATTTAAGAGTGAGTTGAAATTCTGCCTCTTGCCCTTACTAGCTGGATGACTTTGGGTAAATCCTCTAACCATGTTGATGCTCCATTTCCCAATCTGTATAGAGTGTGTATTATAATTTTAGTTTCATAGAGGTGCTGATGAAAATAGTAAAATGATAATGTTCTTGGACAAGCTTTGCATGTGTACACATGTGGCTTGTTATTACCTTGATGTCCAAGGGGCGTGTTGCCGAAGAAACACCATTGCCTGTTTCCCTTCATCTTAGTCAATGAAGCTGATAAAGGGAATTATCAAGGGGTATAGGTATTTTAAAAAGGAAACAAAAGAAATAATTAGTTTCAAAACTTAGACACTAGCCGGACATGGAGGCTGCGGTTTTGAATGTTGACATTGCAACAAGAGATTTGTCAAGAGACCACGCCTGAAGCATAAAGATCATCCACTCCACAGATGCATTACCTAGGGGCTTGTTACATGAAGCAAGTGCCTTTGGGGACATACATGAGGGCATGACATAATAATTCTCCACTGACAGTGTGTGGCCTTTAGGCATAATCGTGAGGCTCAAGAATAAAGCTGAACTTCTGTCAAGTTAATTCTAACAATAGGAACTCAGTAGACTGGAAACAAGAAGCATCCTTAAATAAAGGATGGCAGCTCTCAAATATTAGAGAAATTGCTAACATCAATAACACCAGCTTCAAAGCAAGAGCAAGTTAGAAATTTACAAAATTTTCCGAGTGAAGATGTATCTATTTTAAACAATTGAACGCGAGCCCTTCACAGTAAGCCACATCCCCAGCCCTTTTAATTTTTTTACTTTGAGACAGGGTCTCACTAAGTCACTTAGTTGTCCAGGTAGGGCTTGAACTTTGCATCCTCCTGCCTCAGCCTCCCTGAGCGCTGAGATTACAGGCATCCAGAAGCATTCCTGGCAGGAACATACAGTCTTTATGAGAAATAAGATGCATATTTCCTAAGAGGTAATGTATTTCTTGGTGATGGATCACCTGGGTCCATTAAGTGCTACCCACTGTTAAAGACATTCAGAGGTGAATGATGTAGTTTTCATTTCCAAAGCATTCACAACTAATAAAGCATTTCTTTTCCCTTCCAGGTGAAGGGCAGATACAAAGTACACATACAACTTTTACAGGGTTTCAAAACAGTAAGATAGCCATCTCAATTCTAACCCCTAGTAAAATTCTGGAGGATCTGAATGGTTAAGTTGATTAAACAGATAATTTGTAAGCATTTTGAAAAGACTAGCAATTACTAAGACTCCATATGAAGTGACCCATGCTAAATCATGTCAAATTCATCTCATTTTAAAAATAAGGCTCTTCATGGCTAGATTTCTAAAGTGCTGTAGTGTAATTTAGTTATATGAAAACATTTGTTTGGATGGTATCCTTATGGAAGAGATGGTTAATTATAGATTAGATGGTGGATCTGTTTATTGTTTCCTGCAAAATAAACGATTCTAAACAATGGCTTAAAATATCAGTCATTTATTTGCCCCGGATTCTGGTGTGGGGTGTGTTGGTCTTGCTGGAGTTACTACTATGGGTAAAGCTGTCTGGTACATGAGGTCCAGGTGGTCTTGAAAACATCAGCTTGGACTGCTTATCTTACTCTTTGGGATGTCATCCTTGCGGATACATCCTTCATGTATGACTGTGAGACATGACAGTCCCCAAGGTGGTGTGTGTAAAGCTATGCTTTGCTGATTCCCGTTGGTTGAAGCAAGTCACGTGGTCATCCCTAGAGGGATGGGAGGGGCTCGGTGAAGGCATAGGCATAAGGAGGTGGGACTTGGCGAGGGCTGTAATTCTCGAAATCCGCCATGGCATGAAGTGAACAGATATCTAATTGAACAATTCCTGAAGAGGAGGACTATAAGACACTCTGTCTTCATGCTGTCCCACTGCACACCTTGGTCAATGATTTGGCAAAAGAAATAAAATACAACTGTAATTTGATCATGATGTAAACTATGATGAATAAAACAGAGCCTCAGAATGACTTTTGCATTACTTGGCCTAAACCAGTAAAACTCAATTTATCAATGATAAATAAAGTCTTAAGTTTATGCTACTAAAAAATAAATTATGGTCAGATAGATCTAAAAGTAATGCAAAAACTGTATGGAGCTTCATTTGATACCAGATTTATGAGTGTAAAATAACAAGATGAATTAATAGAAATTCAGCTGATAGGTCTTGAAAAGTAACAGTTCCTCAGAACAAAATCTCAGCACGCTGTAGTTATTTCTGGGTGAAAGTTTGTAGAAAGTGATGAAATTAGAGGAAATCTAGAAGGTGGCTAGTGTGAGACCTCAAACAACCTCCCAGAGGAAGAGTTGGAGTTGCTCTAGAGGAGAGAGGGGCGAAGACGTGTAGAAGATATAAAGTCTGCCCTGATACGTTTGCAGAGCTGTCCTGAGGGTAAACTTGGGACCAAAGGAAAAAAATTGTTTGTAGATAGACTTTTGCTCAAGATAAGATGGAGTACTTCAACAGCTTGAATTATCCAGTAAGGAATGGAACATTTAAGAGTTAATAATTTCTTTCCTTGGAAGAGTCTCGCCTTGGGAGCTTATCCAAGTTACTACAGAAGACTCTTGGAAAATGTAAGATTCAGCGATGTCCACTTTATCTTCCCTGATTTCACTTATTAAATTAAATAACATTTCCTTTACTATTATCCTTTGTATCATAGGGATGCTCTTCAAAAGTTATGGACACTGCTGTGAGTTTTCATTTTGGTTAACAAAACAAGAAATGCTAAAGGAAAGTTCCCTTTCACATTGTACTGTAGTCTTTTTTTCTTTTCATTTTTTGCCACTTAGTACAGATTGGCCAATATTTTAGAACATAGCATTGTGACATTGAAATGATGACACGTAGAACCTTCTAGTTCAGCCTGGCCACTTCAGAAATGAGGAACTGGAGTGGAGAAGTGGAGGCTCGCCTGGGGTTCTGAACTATGCCAATGGCAGAATGAGTCTGTACCAGAAGATTGGTGGAGAGAGCTCGGTCTCCAGATTTCTAGGCACGGTGTGTTCTCATCCTGGACACAGCTTTTGTTAGCGATTTTAGTTTGCTTTTCTGAAAAATGAAGATGGTGATATTTACTATGGGTTATAAACTAGATAATCCATTTAAAGTGCCTAGTGTGTAGTAGCTCTCCCATAAACTTTGATTCTCCTCTTTTCATTCTTTTGTAGGACATCATATTGCCTTATGTGACATAGCTTTATTTTCAGGAAAACAATACTATTAGTTTTTTCTGATAGTCCCAAAATATCAGGTCACATATCTAAGTTTGCTCATTACATTCTTGTCTTATGCATGTCACCACAGCATAATTACTTTGATTTTTATTTACTTAAGTTTTTGAAGAGCTGGGATCAAACTCAGGACCTTGAACATTCTAGACCCTACATAGTTATGAATAACATGGCATTTCACCATCAGAAGGGCCTCCATTTCAGAAAATCACAGGATCTAGAACTTTCTCAGTGCTTTCTTTAGGGCCTCTTTCAGTTCCTTGTTCCTCATACTGTAGATCAAGGGGTTTAAAACGGGGGTGATAAAAGTGTAGACCACGGACACAAGCCGACCCATCTCAGGAGAGTAGCTGGAACGGGGGGACAAGTAGATAAAGCTGGTGCAGCCGTACTGCAGGAGGACCACTGAGAGGTGGGCAGAGCAGGTGGAGCAGGCGCGGTGGCGCCCTTCGGCCGAGCGCATCTGCACAATGGCTGCCATGATGAAGCCATAGGAGATGCAGATCAGCAGGAGAGGGATGCTCAGGGCGATGAAGCTGATGACATACAGGGCCATCATATGCACACGTGTGTCCGCACAAGCCAAGCGCATGACTGCAGGCATGTCGCAGTAGAAGTGGTAGATCTCATTGTTGTGGCAGAAGGGGAGGTGGAAGATTAAAATGGTCAGTGGCAGCGACAGCAGGAACCCGAGCACCAGGCACCCTGCCATCAGCTCCACACACAAGGACCAGTGCATGATGAGAGTGTATCTCAGTGGCTGGCAGATGGCGACCAACCGATCATACGCCATGACTGCCAGCAGGACACAATCTGCTCCTCCCAAGAAGACGAAGAAAAACATTTGGGTTCCACAGCCTGCGAGGGAAACAGGAGTTTTTCCCATCGAGAGAAGGTTTGCCAGGGCTAGAGGTGCGATGGAAGATGTGTAGAAGATTTCCAGAACTGCCAAGTTGGCTAGGAAGAAGTACATGGGGACGTGGAGGGAAGGGCTGGTCTGGACAACGACAGCAACCGTGGCATTGCCGCTAAGGCTGGTCAGGTACATCAGCAAGAAGGGCACAAAGATGGCCTTCTGCACCTCAGGGTCAGGTGAGAATGGACGAAAGAAGAATTGTACCTCTGCAGTTGCATTTACTGCCTCCATGGGTCGTTATTGGACCTACCAAGAAGGAAAATGACATGGGTCTCAAGGCACCTCACATTTAATGAGATGTTTTTCCAGTTCTTCTGTTCAATGTTAGAGCAGTTCCTGAAGGTCCTTGGCAATGACATATATAATTTCATTTTAGAAGTTATATAATATTAAAATTTATGCTTGCCACCCATTCATCTTTCCTCTCTTAGCCCCAAGTACCAAGGACTTAAAAGTCTTCGGCATGGTGGGGACTTCAGTAATTCTTGATTTAATCCCAATCCCTGAAGCAGAAGAGTTTCCAAGAAATATTTGCTAAGGAAATTGATGAATAATCAGCTTAAAATTTGATATAAAATGGACAAGATGGGGTACCAATTCATCATGTGAAACGCATATTAAGGAATTTATAATTGTGTAGGCAGCTGCAATAAAGAGAATTATTCTACTGGTGTTGCATATTATAACGTCATATCATAAACTCTGTTACATATCTCAAAACCTAGAGATCTTATTGACATATTCTACTTCTTCCCCCTTTTTTCAATTTGACCCTGAACACGGATAGTTCACCATTCAGAAAGGTTCCTGTGTCTTTTGCTTTGGTCCTTTTCCGGTGACTCAATCACTTCTACCTACTGCTATTTTACAAGTGGATTTCCGTGATAGTTTGCCATTTTCCTTCTCTTCCCTCTATAATCCACCCTGTTCTTTATTGTCACGTCACCCATCTTCTTAGAAATTTCCACTGACCTTCTAATGATTCAATTTCAATCTTCACAAAACTCTGCCAGTTAATCCCAGTCTTTCTTATTACATCTGCTTTTCAAATCTAATTCCACTATGGCACGCACTTGTCTGTGTTATGCACATGGTCTCTTCATTGGCCTCTCATCTAGATCCTCCTCCCTGCTTTGTAGACTTCTGCTTTTCCATCTATACAGATTGCCTCCTCTCTTTGCTTAGCCCAAATCCTAATCCATTTTCACATTCTAGGATATGGTCTTCTTTGTGAAATCTTCCTAAAACTCAGCTTAAATCTCTCCTTTCTCTGAAATTCTATACTGCTTGTCATGTTACGATTTTAAAGTACTATGTTTTACTGTATCTGTAAGTGCTGTCCCCATTATATTTTAGGTCCCTCAAAGATAGGCAGCGAGGCTCTGAGGGCAGGGACTCTCTCTCATGACAAATTATCATTTCTGTCGTGCCAAGTGTGAGGCATGATGAAAAGTGCTTTATTACTCATTAGCTGTCTTTATCTATAAACTTCTTTAATAAGCATGTCCTGACATCAACTCCATTTAACCAGTAAAGACACGTAGCTTAAAGGAATTAAGAACTTCTCAGAAGGCTCACAGTTGGAAAGTAAGTCAGGTTTGACTGCAGTCTGACTGCAGAATGTTTGTGTTCAACCTCAGTCTGTACTACACTGTTTCAGCCTACACTGTGTTTCTCTCCCAAATAGTTTTGCTCTGTGATTGATCACAGTCCAACCCTAGAGTGGACTCCAGGTGACCTGCTAGGCAAAGAACACCCAAGATCAGAGACTAGAAGTGTTGGGTTACGGTGTTTCCAGACTTGAGAGACACAATCACAACTGAACTGTGACTTACTTCGTAAATGCCTCTCCTGGCAGTGTAACAGCAACAATGACAAAAACCCTCCCTTCGCTTTTTTCTAAGGAGGAGTGGGGATGTGTGTGGCTAAATGCTTTGAGGCATTGGGTAGAGATAGAGGAGGGACAGTGGTTTTATCATCCATGAGAGAGAAAGGAAACCGAGAGAAGGCAGAATCCTCCATGACCAGCACCTGCAGTCCTGTGTGATGCCCCGAGGGAGTGCATGCGTGCCTGCAGTTTCAAGTTCCTGCTGACAGGTGGTCAAGAGTCTAGTCTCCAAATCAGGACAGTGTCCGGGGATTGAATCGAGCCTTTACAGTCAATGTACCCTGAGCACTCAATTCATGAGGATGCTGGGGATCAAAGTCTCAGAGGGACCTTCCGTCCATGTTCTCTTCAGGCTCTTCAGGCTCAGGAAGTCCACTCTGTGTGCTGGGCATAAATCCACCTCCTCTCAAAGGGATTGTTTCTCCATAGAGTGAGTAGCTTTCATTTCACCTCAAGGCCAAATAAGAGAAGGAGAAATCAACCATGGACATGCAGCACATTGTGAAATTCAGGGTACCGTATAGGAAATTCAAAAGCTTCAGTGTCCTCTACCTGGAAGCTGTTTTAACTTTAACAGTGCTCTTGTTATTGCAAGGAACAAACCAACCAGACACAACCTTCAGGGGATGGCACAGAAAAGGCAGATAGAGAGTTCATCCTTATTTTGGCAAAATGAAGAACCAGATGTTATATATCCTGCAACCAAATAGCTACATGCTTTGCTGACTTCACTCTTCATATAAATCCAGGGGTGACAGTGGCTATTTGTTCCAGGGATGCTTCCTACACTCAAATGTGTGTATTCTAGAATTTAGAGGGCACAAAGCTATATCCTGGGAGAAAGTGAAGTTCCAGGGTCAAAACAGCATAGCTTTTGTAAGGGTCAATTTTGTTTTTTTTGTTTTTTGGTACTGGGGATCGATCTTGGGTCCTTGCGCTTGCGCAGCAGGGGGGCAAAACCACTAAGCTAAATCCCTAGCCCTGTAAGGGTCAATTTTAACTTGAAAGATTTGGGCTGTGTGTGGTGGTGCATGCCTGCAATCCCAGCACTCTGCCAGGCTGAGGCAGGAGGATTGCAAATTTGGGCTCAGCCTGGGAGACTTAGCGATTTAATGAGATCTCATCTCAAAATATAAAAGGGCTGGAGATATAGCTCAGTGTGGAGGCCCTAGGTTCAATCCCCAGTACACTAGAAGAAAAAAGAAAACTTTGGGGCCACAATTTAACATTGAAACAAACACGGAGACAGAACAGAGTTGGAAGAAGATTTTCTTGAATTCGGAGCAGGATAAAACATAAGATTTCAAAGAAATTTCTTCCTTATGGATGAACACTAAGCCCTTAGGAATATAAACTGTCTCTTGTTCTTATTGCAGTGCTTAAATAGAAAAGCTTTACATTCGTGGGTTTAGGCCATAGATTGGCTATTTCCCAGTGGAGAATATGGTTCCCTAGGGTTCCCAAGTCTAAGATCTTAATTTGAAACAGCTCACCTTGTTATTTCAAAGAAAACAACTAAAGTAGCAGGCAGTTTCTTCTAAGATAGGTGAGCCCAGAGAAAAACTCCCAGGAGACAATTTTCCTCAAGCAAAATGTCTTTGGACAGATAGTTGATCATCTTGAGGCTGCTTACCATCAGCTCGCAAGCGCAAGGCCCCACCAGTTCTTTGTCCCTCACTCAACCCCTGCACAGGCTGATGAGTGGCCTTAGAAGGACCCAGGTGCACAGTCGGAACTGTGCCAGGCTACCCCGACCACCTCTTCTACAGAGAGTACCTGATCTGTCCAAGGTTGCAAAAGTGGGTCGATTTTAAATTTGTGGCTTAAATATCCAAGGTACTTGGCGGGACTCAAAGGTGACTGAGATGCAGTCTACTCTGTGGAGTCAAAGGGAGGAGGCTGTCAGCCAGGTTTCCTTTGTTCTGGTTCTGTTTTCCACACCTTGGTCTGCTCCCCCCTCTCACCTTGCCAGTTTCTCTTAGTTTGAATTTGTGGACAACATTTAATCGCAGGGAGACAAAGGTAAATTGCAAAGAATTCCAGTTTCCTAAGAACTGCAAAGAGAGGAGGGAATATCTGAGTGGATGCTTGGCTGAGTCAGCAACTGTCTTTGTGGTTATATAACCAGATTTTAGAGAATGTATATGTGTACACACATACGCACTCACACAAATGTGGGGACGGGATGCTTCTAAGAAAGACAGTACAAAGCAGGCTATGTTGGAATTAAATGATGTGTCTTCAAATTCCAGCTTTTCCACTTACTCGTGTATTCAGAATGACACCTCAAGATTGTGGTGAGGAGCAAATGATGTACAACATCCATGCAAGAATCTTTTAGAATTCCTAGCACTTATTAACTGCTCAATAAAGCATAGAGGTTAATTGATTCCTTTATTATTCATTCTGAGACTGCAAAGTATATCTGAGTGGATGGACTGTCTGGCAGTCCTGTTTAATATTTCCAGGAGAGATTTCAGGTCACATCTAGTTCTGCTACTGGTTTCCTACCTCACTTATACTTCAGAATCCCTCTTAAGTAGGCTGATGAACGAACACTCTTTAATCTACTTATAAAATGTCACTCTTGAAAGACAGAGTATATAAAACATCTTGACTGCAAACACATCTGCACGGCCTAACTGATCAACGCAGTATATCTTTGAGCATAAATCTGGAGTCACCTGAAGAGAGGAATGCAATCTTAACTGGGGGTTTTGCCTGTGGCCTGACAGAGGAGGAAGAACAATGCTACAACCATAATTCCCAAGGCACAGGCTCTGCCCCGAGCATAGGTGGTTGGGGTTTCTGGAATACTTACCCTGGCTCTTGCACAGTCGTGGAAGATCTGTTGATGTGATTCAGAGAACATGTTTCAGTACATTTGTATTCAAACACAAACACAATCTATTCTTGGATAGCATTTTATATATACCAAAAGAGTCTCTTCTGGATACTGGCTGGAAAAAACGCCTCTTACTTTTTTCGGCAGCAGCATCTAGCAAGAAGGAGAACCAAGGTTGAATCCATTTACCATTACTATGTTAAGTCACACGGAATTGGTCACTGAAGGTCTACAGTGATCACATATAGGCAAGTCACATGACTCAGCTGACACTTTGACGAGTGACCCGTGAGAAGGTCATATGAAACAGTCAGACATTTAACAAAGGTTATTGTCTTCCTATTACAATAATAATGGGTGATATGTGCAGGGTAACTAAGATCTGTACACTGCGCTGATCATTTTACAGGCATTATTTTACTTGAAATGGTCCTTCAATCCTATGTAACAGGTAGTTTTATTGTTAGTATTTTTAGATAAAAAAGAATTTTAAAATGCCCTATATGCCATCAAGAGATGAATGGATAAAGAAAATGTAGCATTTACACACAACAGAGTACTACTCTGCCGTAAAGAAGGACAAATTTGAGTTACTTATGGGAAAAAGGATGATTCTTGAGACCGTGATACTAAATGAAACGAGTCAGACACAGAAGGTTAAATATCACGTGGTTCCTCTAACATGCTAGACCCAAAAGAGAAATAATTTAAAGCGCAAATAAAAGAGACATGTTAAGCAACAGGGAAGTAGCCATTATAGAGGTGGAAAGGGACTCTGAGGAAGGAGGGAGAGGACAGCATGGGGAAGGGTGTGCAAACACAGTCAGGATGTGGTGCTTTTATGTATCCATCCTCCATGACAGCTGTGATCACCATGAATGGCAAACATAGGCTAACAAAACAATTTTAAAAAGAGTTTAATTAAGTTGCCCTGTTGGTAAATGACAGAGCAGGAATTAATTTCTAGGTCAGTCTGTCTCCAGCCCTAAAATCAAGCATATCGCACTTCGTCCTGTGCTATATGTGAGGCTGAATGAGAGGTGATCCGTGAAGACAGGACACTTTCATTCCAGTTGTCCTTCAGCCACTGTGTCACTGCGAAGCGATGTGCCCACACAGCCCTTCAGTCATTCCCGTCATCCGAGTGTACAATCTCGCTTTCGTGTTCTGCTTTTTCTCCGCTCATCCCCTATTCATTTAATCAACAGTACTTATTTTAATAAATCTCTCTTACAAATGCCAATAAGGCCTGGCTCTAGATTCTGGGAGAAGAGGGACAAGAATGGAAAATGAGAAAACTCAAAAGTGAATGAGAGATATAGTAATGAAAATAATGTAAGTCACATTCGGTTAAGTGCTGCCGTAAAAAGACAATGTGCTGAGTGACAGAGCCTCGGGGGTCAGTGGATGGGACCGTGTCTGCTCTTCCAGTCCCAGCAGGTGAGCAGTCACCTCCTGACTGACTGGGGTAGTAGAAAGGGTGGAGGCTGTAAAGAAGGGAGAATGGCGGCCTTCACTGCTTGCGGTTGTACCCTGGCCAGGTGCTCATTTCTCCAGATCTCCTGACCCCCGATCCCTCTCTGTGGTCACCCTTATACCTAGGAGTTGAGAGGACTTTCCCTGAGGTTGAGAGTGAGTGTGGCCATTATGGTTCCCTACTGAAGTCTTTGGGGCTCCAGCTGGTAGGAGTACTTCAGCCACTCCTTGCGGTCTGCAGCAGCCCCCAGGTCTCATTCCCCAAAGCTTGTTCTTTGGCGAAGGGACTTACCTGGTGAGCTGGAAGGAAGGAAAAATCCCTGGAGGCAGAGGCATCTCCAGTGAGATAGGCTTGGGAGAGAATACACCGATACAGCCCTCACTGCAGTCACTGAAAAGCTTCCTTCCAAACGTGCTTTCTCAGTAATTCTAAGGGTTTTATCTGACATCCTTACCAGAGACGTTCTGTGGATTTTCACATGCTTCGGGTGGGACTAGAAAGTGGGGATTTTACCATTTTCTTCTCCAGGAGAAAAGATAGTCGAGGAAATAAAAATGTACTATGTTAAAAAAAAAAAGACAGTGTGCTGGGGGAATACAGGGTTATCTCTCCTTTTGCAATACTGCCTTTTGAAAAATTTCTATCATTGCAATTATTTTTTAGTCTCTACTTCAGGGCTGGCTGGTATTGAGCTCATTTTATCTGATGTAGAAGGGGATCCTTTGGCCTTTTGAACAGATGCTTCTCCTTGGCTTGCATCAGTTTGAAGAGCATGGGTTTTATAGAATGTGTTCCCGAGGTCCTGTTAAGCCACCTAGTATAAACACTAGCTCTGAGTAGGAACTGGGCTCAACGCTTGGTCTGGAAAGTTCCATCCTTAGCCTCTGTTCCCTGGCCAATGTCTACCTCAAGTCTTGGCCTAAGTACACACACAAGATGTTTCTAATATTGAGATACGAGGTCTGGGAGGAGCTTCTTACCTTTGGATGGGCTCATGTGGACTTGAAGCCATGGCGGGCTTACTTGGATCCTTGGCTGAACAGGAGGGTTCCGGGGTCTGCCCCAGGGTTTACCATCCAGGAGTGGTGTCCAGGCCGGCATGCTGACCACTTCTAGACCACAGTTGTCACTGGTTCAGGGGACTTGGCTGAAATGCTTCTTAAGCCAGACCCGATCCTTATCATCAGAGCAACTCTTAGCCGAGGATAGGCTTTGTCCCACCCTTCTTTGTACAAGATGACAACTGGTTTTGACGTATCACATCTCTGCACCTTGGAACTTACCTCTGAAGTTGTGCTTGTAGTCAGACTGAAATTATTATCACAAAATGACATTCATAACTAACCTGGCTAAGGAAACATTTCGGTCCCTTGAGATGACGGAGTTCTGCTGAGGCAATATAAACCCACAAGATTAAATACAGTGTAGATAAGAGTTAAAATTGCATCAGGACTACTCCATTGGTGCATCCTCCCTAGGGACTGCATTTTAGTAACCCATTCATATTTTCAATGATGAGGTCAGTTGGGAGAAAGAAAAATAATTTTCACTTGATTTATATAGAAATAATTTTTAAAAAGAAAACTTCTACTTGCAATATTTTTTTGCATATTCCACAGTACCTGCTATTTTCTTTGCTTTGAGGAAATAATTTCCTCCAAATTTTTCTCCTGTCTCTCTGACATTCCTTTTTAGACTGTTTTCTGACTTTCTCTATTTCCCTAAGTTCTACCCAACCTAGATCTTGGTCCCAGATCTTGTTTTCTATTCACATATTTTTGCAGATGATTCAGTTTAGTTGTCTGTCTTTAAATGTAAGAATTAAGCATCATGATAACCCCCAAATGTTTGTCTCTTGACAGCTTAACTTCACCCCTAAACTCTAGACTTGTGTATGAACTTGTCGGACATATTCACTTGGGTCACTAATAAGTATTTCATAGGATTTATGGGACAGAATTAAGAGATCAAATGTTCAAGTTATTGATGCTCAAGAAGAAGTACAGTTAGAAAAAAAAAAAAGGAAGTACAGTTAGAAAAGGGAGTAGAAAGAGTATTTAAAGAAATAATAGCCAGACAGTTTGTGAACCTGGAGAAGATATAAATACCAGGTACAGGAAGGTCAGATTCAATCCAAACATGAGTATCTCAAGAAATATTATAATCAAACTTTCACAGATCAAAGATAAAGAGAGGATTTTGAAAGCAGCTTGAGGAAAGAGTCAAACAATAGCTGAAGAAGTTTCAAATACCTAGCAGAGCCTTCTCACCAGAAACCATATAGGCCAGGAGATAGTGGAATGATATATTCAAAATGCCGAAGGAAAAAAAAGAAGACTTCATCAATGAAGAAGACTGTACGTAGGAAAAACTTACATCAGAAATGAAAGAGAGATAAAGACTTTTCCAGACAAACAAATGCTGATGGAGTTCATCACCACCAGATCCGTCTTACAAGAAATGCCAAAGAAAGTTCATCAAGCCAAAAGCAGAGGAAGCTAATGAACAACATAAGTAATCTAAAAGCATAAAACTCACTGGTAAAACCATGTAATCAAATTTAACATAGTCTCATATTATATGAGTGGTATATAAATTAGATCTTTAATATAAAAGTTATAAGAAAGCCTTTAAAATAATCCTAACTACAATAATTTGTTAAATGATATGCAATATCCAAGGTGGAAACTGAGACATCAAAAATTCAAAATGTGGGAGGAAGAGTTGAGTGAAAATATAATATGTTTTTATAATTAAAGTTAACTTGTTAATAACTTAAAATAACCTGTTATAAGAGAATTATAGATACCTATAATAGATACACAAAAAATAAAAAACAAGGAATCTAAACATACTACCAGAGAAAAATCACAAAGGAAGAGAGTAAGAGAGAAATGAAGAAAAGTTCCACAAAGCTTTTAGAAAATAATTAAAAATTGTCAATAGTATGTTATTATCTGTTAATATTACCATCAGTATAAATGTATGAAATTCTCCAATCGAGACAGAATGGCGAAATGGATGAAAAAACAAGAACCCACTGTATGCTTCCTACAAGAGATCCACCTCACCTGTAAGGAAACACACAGGCCGATTAATGTCAGATAAAATAGACTTTAAATTGAAAGTTGAAAGAGAACTCAAAGATGGCCATTATATGATGATAAGAAGCCAGTTCATCAAGAGGAGATAACAATTATGAATATGAATATGTATAACAATTATGAAGGTGTATGCACTAGACATTGGATCACCTAAATGTGTAAAGCTAATATTAATATATCTGAAGGGAGCGACTAGAGTACAATAATATTAAAGGACTATCATTCCACTTTCAACAATAGACAGATCATCCAGAGGGAAAAATCAGACTTAAATTGTTCTCTATAGATCAACAAAATCTAACAAGACTGCACACAATGGCATACAGAACATTCCTCAGGATAGATCACATATTAGTCCATAAAACAAGTCTCATTGAAGACTTGAAGTCAAATCGAAGATTGACTTCTTAGTTGCTTTTCTTGTTGCTGAGACAAAATAACTGACACCTAAAGTTAAAGGAGGAAAGGTTTATCTAGCTCGCAGTTTGTAGAGGTTTCAGTTCATAGTTGGCTGCTCCAAGACAGAGTGGCACAGAAGAGGGGCATCACAGAGGAGAAACAGTTCATGGCAGGCAGAAGGCAGAAGTTGCAAGCAGTAAGTCCAAGCAACCTCAGTAGCGTCTTTCTGCCCCTTTTATATTCTATCTAGGCTATCAGGCTTAGGATGGTGCAAAACCAATCAGTAGACTGATTTAGTAATCACACTCCCTTAATCCCAGCATCACACATTCTAGATCCAGCCACCTCTGAAAAAGCTCCCCCATGACTGCATGGCCTTTGTGGGGGACATCTAGACACAAGGCATAACGTTCCACCTCTGGCCCCCTAAAGACTCGTGCATATTGCTTTATGCAAAGGGGATTTAGTCCATCTTTAAGAGTTAAAAGTGGCTTCCTTTAAAAAAAATTTCATAACAAAATCCTACCTTTTAAGAATGAACTTTATTGGGATGTGTTTGTGATACATAATAATGGCATTTGTTTAGGAGAATTGCTACACATATTGAATAAAATATTTATTACAGTAAAAGACACATTGCCATCAATCCTCCTCAGGATATTCCCTTTGCTTTGAACACATTTATCCTTGGCACTTTCTGAAGCATTTCTGAAGTCATCCTTTGTGAGTATTTTATGAGATGTGATAAAAGATATGGTGAATGTTTGTTTGCTTTTTTTTTTTTGGGTACCGGGGATCGAACTTGGGACCTTGTGCTTTCGAGGCAGGCACAGGAACCACTGCGCTAAATCCCTGGCCCTAAAATATGGTGAAGGTTGCTGCTGAGTGCCATCTTATGGAAAGGCAGGCTTGTAAAAACATTATTCTCCGAATCTAGCACCTTGTGACTTCTGGCCCTTCCTCAAAGTCACAATGACCATGAAAGGTCAACATTTTGAATCCATTCAGGACACTGAGGCAGCCACATCAGTGCACCTAAAGACTCTCACAAAAGAGGACTCCAGAACTGCTGCAGAAAGTGGCAAGAACGATGGGATAAATGTATTTAAAGCAAAGGAGGGGATATTTGAGGGAGATTCATGGCAATGTGTCTTTTACTGTAACACATTTTAAAACTTTAAAGTTACTGTATTCTTCATGACTGTCAGTGTCCTGCATGACCGCTTGCTACCCTTCCTCTCTAATTTCCTCTCCTCTCTCCCCATTGCTTATCCTCTACCAACATGGCGACTGCTGTGATTTGTTAAACTCTAGTCTCAGAACATTGCACAGGCTGGTTCCTCCCTTCAGAATACTTTCCTGGTCCTTATTTTACATTTTCAGGTCTCTGTTCAAAAGTCAATTCCCTACATGGATCTTCCTTCAACTAAAATTGCCCAAAGCCCACCCACATCATTGTCCATTTTATGACTCTGCTTTATTTCCCAACACAGCACTTATTCCCTAGAATGTCGTTATTCATTTATTTTGCTAATAATTGTCTGTTCTCTCTCACTAGAATGTAAACTCATCAGGTCAAAGACCTTTTCTGTCTTCTCTGTTTTATATTTACACCCCCAAGATGAATGCCAGGAACACAGGGTCAGTAGGTGTTCAATAAATAAAGTGGTTGAATTCAGTGGGAATTCCTATGAAGCGAAGATATGGATAATATCAGGCCCAGCATCCCTCAGAGAGAAGTTTCAGGAGACTCCTGGAACTCTGCCCCTGGCCCTGAGATGATACAGAATGTCTCCCAGCTCCGAGGAGCACGTGCTTGAGACATCATCTGATAACTTCACCTCCCCATGATTTTCAATCAGCCTGAGGTAAGGTTTGGATTTGTTTGGAAAAAACCTCTCTGATTATGGTTTTCCTTTTTAAAATTTTAATTTAGGCAGATAAATTTACAAAAAATGTTATAAAAATACATGTGAAGGTTCTTATTTCTCGTAACAGCGTATACTTACACCTGTCTATGATTTCCTATGACTTGGCCCAATTACAAAGATATTTCCCACTGTTGTGATTGTGGTTGGTAATAAGCCTTCCTTGCTTGTTTTTAAACTGACATTCCCATATTTATACTTCCACATTTTATCATTGTCTTCTGGCTTTTCTTAGTTTTTGCCTTTTAACCAATTACATTAACAAACTCTAGTGTTTAATTTTGACCGTTGGTTATTTCAGTTGCTATGGATTGAATATTGGCCTCTTCCTTCCAGATCTAGAAATGATGCTGCAAGACGGGACTCACAGACTGCCCTCTTGTTTCTTTAGAACCGATTCCCAGCTGTGGGAATACTAGGTACTTTAATTTCTCTGACTGAATTCTTTTTCCCAACTGGTAGGTGATGTGTTTTTTCATATAGATGAAACATGGTAAGTAATTATTCTCCTACAAGATCATATATGTAAGACCGACACTTGCAAAGGTGACAAACGTAGAGATGTGGCTATTTTGAGTCAATGTGGAGTAATGGGTATTAAGTATATGCGGTCTGCAATCTTTCGCTGGAGTTAGAATCTGTGTTTTGGTTTTCCCTTCCGTAACATGAAGATAATAATAGCATTTACTTCACATGTTTATGGTGAGCAGTGAGTTAGTTGGCAAACTGCTTAGAATAGTGCCTGACACCCAGTAAACACTGGGCATAACTCGTGATGCATGGAACATCAGCGAGAACCAATATAGCACCGCTGCTAGCATTCTTTCTCACCTTTTTTTCTATTTGCTTTTGTTGAGGTGGCATAACTATTAAAAGAAAGTGAAGTTGCGATTGCTTTATCCAAACTGTGTGTGAGTGTGTAGAAAGACAAAATGTAGAGGCTGTCTTCAAAGAAGCAGAAAGCATACAGCATAGCCAGGAAGGTGGATATGACAGGCATAACTCGGGAGTGAATGAAGCAGTGAAGGAGTGTGCTGACCGTATCCGAGTGTGAAGCAGCTCTTCCGGCTTCCTGGTCTGCACTTTTCTGGTCTGAGGTGCTCATGCTTCTTTTTTTTGGTTCCAGCTATCGAACTCGGGACCTTGCGCTTGCAAGCAGCCAGCTGAAACACTGAGCTAAGTTCCCGGCCCCTCGTGCTTCTCTGTGTATGGTGGCTTTGGTGAAGCAGCATCCACAGAGCTGTCGATGGGTCCTTGTTCTGTAGTAGGCAAGGGGGAAGCAGTTGCTCAGAAAGCAAACTTCAGCTCCATTTCAGGGATGACTGATGATAAGTGAGGTGAATCAAGGACAAGCTGAACATTCATGCAATGACATTTCTCTTGTTGGAAATACAGTGATCCATTGCAATCTGATGAACATGCTTCTGAAAAGATCTGGGTAATTTGATGACTATGTTAGTTACCTTTCTCTCGTGGCTGAGACAAAATACCAGACGCTCAAAGTTAAAGGAGGAAAGGTTTATTTTGCCCACAGTTTGCAGAGGTCAGTCCATAATTGGCTGGCTCAAGGCAGGTGGCGCATGGAGGAGGAGCAATGGTTCATGGCCAGCAGAAGGCAGCAAAGGCAACAAGGGCTTCACAGAGTCTTTGGCCCCTTTTATTCTACCCAGACTACCAAGATTAGGATGGTGCCTAACCAGTCAGTGTGGTGGTGCAGTAATCACAGGCCCTTAACCCCAGCGTCACACACTCTAGATTCAGCCGCTGTGTGAGGCTTTTGGGGCACACGTAGACCCAAACCATAACGATAACCTTGATCTGAAAATTTGCAAAGTGCTATTTTTCACAGCCTGAGGACAACTTCTTGCTTCTCTTTTTACGTGCTCTATTTGTATGTAAAATCATAAAAATGTTGATATTTATTGAAGAAGACTGTACAAAACATAACAGGAAAAAATCTTCAAGGCTCATCATTCAAAATCTGGATCTTGTTTAATGGGGTGGAGATTATAATCTCTTCATTTGTTTTTTGTTTACTATTATACCATAAATATTCACGTTATTACATTGTTTCATAAATATAATTGTAAACACTTGTATATTATTTCATCAACTTGATCTAGCATTCTACATTAGGTTGTTTTCAGGATTCCCTATTAAAGTTATGTTGTGCTTTTTATCTCAGCTATAAGGCTTGTTTTGTTATATTTCACATTCATTTCTAAGCTTAGACTCCTGCGATGTAATTACTAAATTTAAAGTGAAAATGTTCACTTTTATTTTGGAAATCTCAAGCATACAGATGGCATAATGCATGCAATCACTACTCAGCTTGGAAAATTGTCAGTGTATTGATAAAATAAGACCATTTTAGACATTATTAAATTATCTCCCTAAAGTTTAAAGCCTTCCCCCTTTCTACCAACCAGTGTGTGAGCGCTGGTTTCTCCATAGCTTCACCACTACTGATGATTATTATTTTTAATTGACCCAAACAAAGCACAATATTAAAATTTGGCTTATTTGGCAAACGAACAAATGAAAGATGATGGTTGAATATTTTAACTTACATTTCTTGGCCCCAGTGCTCTATGTTAGCAGAATGGTGTTTTGGGCCCAGCCTGGGCTCTCAGTATCCTCTGAGAAGACGAAGGTAATGGCTAGTCTGACCGCACCCTTTGGCCGTTCGATCCTAACTGAAAAGATCAACCATACACACAGGAAGCACTGGTTGGCACGTGCAGGTGGCATCTGCAATGCATTCAAGCGCAGTGACATTTAAAGATCAGAGAAGATGTAGCTGGTGAGACAGGACCGTGAAGCATGTTCATTATTCTCAGCAAGTGGTGCTCCTTTCACTTATGAAATTGTCGTGTGAATCGGGCTGTAATAATTCAATGTGATACCACATGAATAAGAAACATTTAAAGGGCTTTTTAGTTTTTAAATTTATAGTCAAAGTGGAGGAACACAACTGAAGTGGCATTTAAGAGAAATGTGTCTAAATATAAGTTCAGTTGGGTTCATGAGAGGAAGCACATGAGAAGCATGAAAATTCAACCACGTGGGCACCACAGCGGTATAGATGAAGGGAAGGCAGACACGTGAAAGGAGGTGGAATAGGGTTAGGGTTAAGATTTGGTGCAACAAAGCAGAATGAAACCAGGTTGTTGAATGTTTAAGGAAAAAAAATAACCAAATTTCCAAATTGGAGGGATAGGGTTTGCAAGGGAATAGATTTAGTACAGGACATAATTTATAGGATTATTTTATAATAGTCACCCCAAAAGTCAAATGCAGAGGAGCGTGAGAGATCTGTCTGCACACTGGAGACCCGAATAATCCAGCTGAGGGCCTGGATCCCATGGCAACGTCCTGCACGAATCCAGCGGAAGGCCTAGAGCGCAAGGCCGTGTCTCATGCAAGTCTGTACTGAGGATCTGCACCTGGAAGGCCCACGGCCAATGGTGGAAGCTAGAAGTTTGCACCAGTGGGGTGAAGGCTTTGCACCCCCAGGCTGAGGGACCTGCCCTGGAGCCAGGAAGTGATGCTCTCGGTGAAGACCAGAGCTCCCCTGACAAGGACAGCAGCTGTCCCCAGCACAGCCTCCTCCAATGAGAACAGCTGAGTTCGCATCAGGATGACTAGCCTTGGCAAGCTTCTCCTAGAAAATCAACAGCAAATGATTTTTCCCTCCAGCTCTCTTTTTATGCCATTGGCAATAGTCCTCAGGTGGCTCTTCCATGCCCAGAACCACTCTGATTCAGTTCAGCTGGGTGTTCCAAGTTGACCATTAGTTAATCCACCTCAAAGAGTGAGAACTGCTTCACTTCCCCAGGCTTCGAGTTTCCGTGGTAAAATGGGTCACGGGACTGTCGGTGCTGCCCGTCTGCTGGTCTTGATATGAGAATCACAGGCCTTTTGTAGAAATAATTTTAAACTATTCTTGGGGGTGGGTATAAATCATAGTAATGAAGAATGGGAGCAGAGTGTCTGCTACCAAAACAAACAAACAAACAAACAAACGAAGATCAAGGAAAGAATGGAATCGGAAGGAAACGCTTATTGGGAACCTACATCATGCCTGGCCTTGGGCTTGGCGCTCTCAGACGTGGTGTCTCATTTAATTTTCACCACAGCTCTGAGGCATGTGCTACACTCTTCTGACTTTACAGGGAGAAACTTGAAGTTCATAGCTTCTCCGAGGTGCATGGCTGGTAGGTTAAACAGCGCAGGAGGCGAGACAACAGACCGAACATGCAGGAAGCCATGAAGACAGGCACTCAGTGATTACAGATCATGTCTGTGACAGAGCTGGTCCTGCTCCCGGCATGGCGACACACGAGAGTGACTTTGCCCATGACCTCTTCCTTGTACCAGGGCTAATGGAAGAGGAAAACCAGACAGGAGTGGCATACTTCCACTTCCGCTCCTTCCCGACACACCTGACAGGGGCTTCCCTTGTGTTTGTGGCATTCTTGTTGTGGTACCTTGGAAGCCTCGTTGGACACTTCCCCACTGGGCTCACAGTCTCCACACCCTGAGGTACGTCTTGGTTTTTGCCTTGGTTTTGCTGGAGATGGGGTACTCTGCCAACATTGCTCTGTTGCCTCTGGCCGGTGTCCTTTCCACGGGCAAGATGCTCATCTGTCTCCCTGGCTGTGGAGACCAGATGTTCTTCTTCGTCCTTCTGGGAGGATCTGGCTGTGTCCTGCTTGCTGTCGTGGCCCTTGACAGGTATGTGGCCATCTGTCATCTCCTGCATTGCAGCCTCATCTTGAGCTGGCAGCTCTGTGGACACCTGACTCTGGGTTCTCTGGGCCTGGGATTCCTATTGTTACTGCTGTTGACCATTTCATCTGCCACCTTCCATTCTGTGGCCAGAATGAAATCTACCACCTCTGTGACATGCCTGTGGTCTTGTGCCTGGCCTGCATGGACACCCACACGGACGGGGCAGCTCTCTTTGTCACCAGTGTGGCTTCGGAGGTCATCCCCTCCTCTCATCTGCTTCTCCTATCGTTGCATCGCGGCCGCCATCCTGAGGATGGATCCAGCAGAGGTAAGGTGCTGGGCCTTCCCAGCTGCTCCTCCCAGCTGCCTGTGGTTCTCCTGCAGCATGGGTCCTGTACCCTCATCTACCTTCGCTCCAGCTCTAGCTACTCCTCAGAAGAGGGCCCAGCAGCATCGGTTGTCTACACCTTCTCTCTCCAGTGCGGAATCCCTTGATCTACAGCACAAGGAGCCAGGAGGTGACTGATGCAGTCTAGGAACTTATGTCTAGAATGTTCTGGTTCAGGAAACCAGAAATATTCTTTCCTCTAAAAAATTCCCCAGGGCAGGACAAGGGACATGATGTGTAGGAGAGGTGGCTCAAAAGATGGAAGGAAGGATTGGTCAGCGACTCTCCTGGCCCAAGAAAGTCTGCTCAGCACTCATTTCTCCACTCTGTTAAAATCTGGAGGAAGACCTGGTCATTTCCCGCCATCGTAGCTGACTCCTGTCCTCCGTCCCAGAGGGCGGAGAGTGAGGATGGGCACAGGAAAGTCAGAGAAAGAGCAACAAATGGGTAAGAGGTTGGGCACAGTGGGTGACAGGGCAGATGCCATGTATTTCACCTCTTTTAGGCCATTTAGACACAGGGGATTTAATATCCAAATAGTTTTTTGGCCTTTCTCATGCCAAGGTCTGCTCAAGTCCCACTGTCCCAATAAAATCTGTCTGTCTCCTCTATCTGACAGAGATCTTTCTCTTTCCACTAAATCATACTTCTTTTACTTCAACAGAGTTCAGTATATTTTGTATTATTGCTATAGTAAGACTATAAGGCCCGCTGGGGCAGAAGAAGCAGCTTATTCTTGCTTTCTATTTTCTTGGGAGAGTTCAGGAAACTTTCCTTTCTGTTACAGGGAACAATAATACATAATGACAAATCTCCTACATCAAGGAATTGGAATGATAATCAAATGAGATAATGGGTATGCAAAAATATAATAGGAGAGTATACAGTAAGCCATTGTATGTATCTACATGTGTGTGTGTGTGTGTGTGTGTGTGTGTGTTTCTCTGGATCCAGCTGAGGTGGTACACAACTCTAATTTCAGCAAGTTGGCAGGCTGAGCCAGGAAGATCACTTGAATCCAGGAGTTTGAGATCAGCCTGGGCAGCATTGAAAGACCTCACTCCCAAAAGAAAAGAATACCTGTTTCTCTGCAGTGCCCAGCCACTTGCAACTGAGTGGCTCTCACTGAATTTTCAGTCCCCCTTCCTCACGGTCACAGGAGCTTTCCCCACAGAACAGGGTCGGCTGCTTCTCATTGGTAGGTCATCGTGAGTCCTGGCTTGCTCGCTGGGAAATCCCAACCCATGGCAGGCAATGAGCAAGGCAGTTATGGAGCCTGGTGGGAGGACCAGAGGGGGCCTGGGGTGGGGAGGGAATCTTTCAAGGTACTTTTCTTGAAAAGTTAAGAAGTAACTTCTAAATAACATCTCTTCTTGATGTTGCAATACAGTGGAGTAGATAAGAGACGCCTAACCCCTCATCCTACTGTGCAGCCCGAGAGAAAGGGAGCACAGTGTGGAACCCAATCGCAAGAGTTCTGGGGTCCTCGGGGGGCCATAACCGTAAGCAGCACAGAGCTGCACAATCTCCATTAGTGCTAATGTGGAGGATCCAATAGATACTGCGCTGATAGCCATGGCATTTGTTGAAAGTAATAAACTGCTTCTTGATTATCTTTCTACAGATTTGAAGCAGCATACAGATAGATTTCATACAAAAATTAAACACAGAGTTCGTTCTCTTTATGTACAGGTATCCAGTACCCACAATGAATATGATCATTATGCACTGCAAACTTGTACTGAAAAATTAAAAAATAAAATAGCCAGACAAGGTGGTGCATCCTAGTTATCCCAACACTTGCGAGGCAGAGGCAAGAGGATCGCCTTGAATTCGAGGCCAGCCTGGACTACATAGTGAGTTCAAGGCCATTCTGGAGTTCAGAGTAAGTTAAGAGATTGTTTCAAAAAGCAGCAAGAAGAAAATTACTTTTTCTTTTTTGAGACAAGGTCTCACTATGTCATCCAGGCTGGGCTCGACTTCAAGGCAATCCTCTTGCCTCTGCCTCCTGAGTGCTGAGATTATAGGCGCGCACCACCACGCCCAGCACAAAGTACTTATTTAAAAGTAATACAGAGCCAAGAAGATTGAGGCAAAGAAAAAGCTGTTTCAGGCAGGACTGTGAAGACTGCAGCAGTGAGGCTGTTGTGCAGAAGCGCTCCCTCTGGTCCCAACAGCGTCTGGGGGTCTGAGCTGCCCAGCAGCCAAGAGAAAGAATAAAACACCATTCATTTTGAAAAGTTCAGAGCTCGTTTAATAATACACAACTAATGGAGAAATCTAATACTTTTCTTCTTCAAGACTTAGACGTATGAGGATCTTTCCCCACATTTTTCAAAGGAGAATATAGTATATACAAGAACACACCAACAGTGACACTACCACTAGCTATCCTTCATGGAACCTTTGCGTATGCGCCAGATGTTGTTTTAACTGCTTCGTACGTGTTAACTCACTTGACTGCCACACAGTTGTACGGAGTAGGTGCTGTTACCCTCCTCATTTTACACATGAAAAACTGGGGCTCGCTAGGCTAATTTTCCTGAGCTCCTGTGGCTACTGAGTGTGCTCACAGTCTCGGTGCAGAGCCCTGTGTGGCCTTAGCCATTCTAAACGCACAGTGAGTGTGAGGTGCGTGTTCCAGGGCCATTCTCAGTCTGGCCCACGGTGTGACACTGCCTTGTACGACACTTCTAACAGCTCCAGGTGGCCTGTCGCAAGCCATAAATGGATGGGGCTCTTTGATTTTCTAAATTGACTTTAGGGAATAAATCTGAACTATCAGAGCCTGATTAAGCACCCTGTCTTTTGGGAAAGGCCCCACAAACACTATCTCATACAAGAGGGACTTGATAGGAATGGCGACGGAAAAGTTCCTGATCATAGCTTCCATCCACATATTCTGCAATAATAATGAGCTGAGATGTTTCATACTTAATTGTACAAGGTTTGGATGTGATTGTATTTTATTTCTTTCATTACATATCCATCAGGGTGCCCAAGTTTCATAATGGAATTACACTCGAGCAATGGAAAATAATGTAATTATGTTCTAATTTAATTTACTCATAAATAAAATTGTGGTTTAAGCCTGCTGGAGTAAGTTTCGGTGGCACTAGCTATGTGAAGAAAATGTTGCTGCTGCCTAACTAGTTTATAGAAGATAGCTATTTAAGAAAACTTTTAGTTTTTTTGAACTAAAAATGCAGGCAGGCTGTAACTGAGCGCTAGGGGAGTCCATATTAACACCCACGTCTCTTCTTGCTGGTCATCCACACTGATGAAGGAAGAAGAAATTCAAAGTCAGAAGTTGGGAGGTTAACCTCCCGGGGCTGGTGAGGTTTGCACAGCAGACATTCCCCTGCTGAGGATGAGAAGCGTGGGCTTGTCTCTCCCTAGAAATGTGATGATGTCCCAGGTTGCCTGAGAATGAGGAGGAAGTGTTGTCTTTGGTCCTCCACAGAAGCACACACTTTGTTGGGACACTCGGGCTGTAAGCAAAGCTGTTGCTAAGTTACACACTCAAAGGCTTTCCGAGGAAGGAGGAGTCCTGGTGGATGCGGGCCAAGTCTGTGGAGGTGGTGCAGCCCCACAAGAGAGCCTGCCAGAGAAGACACTGTTCCTGAGCATCCCTGTTCCGGGGAGAAGGAGACGCGGAGTTTACCCACCCCTCCCTGCAAGTAGTGAGGGATTTTGCAGCAGCAAAGGAAGCATAAAAAAGAACCCCACAAAGAAAGGAACAACTGACTCCTACAGATTCTCATGTTACTGTCACCCTCCTCCCCTTGAGAAGACCTCAGAGGAAGAATAACCCTGAGAGTGGGAAGTGGGGAGATTTCGTGTTTACTCATCAATGCCTTGTATAAAGACAAAAAAAGACAACAATATTTTCATTTGTGTAGTATGTTTATAATTTTTGAATGCTCTTGGAGAGTATCCTCTCATGAAACACTGATATCAAAGCCAACTGCATAGAATCAAAGACAAAAATTAAATAGAAGTGGAGATATCTGTTTAATTCAATTGGGGCTGAGAAGTACTTAACTCAGTATAAAGCTTAGTTTTGGGCTTCCTAGCAGCTAATGTAAAAAGAGAAACACGAGGGCCGGGGATTTAGCTCAGTGGTTCCGCCACCTGCCTCAAAAGTGCAAGGTCCTGAGTTGGATCCCCGGTACCAAAAACAAAAAAGAGAGAGAGAGAGAGAGAGAGAGAGAGAGAGAGGAGAAACATGAACTATGCGGCAACCATGGTGAATGGGACGCTGTGTGTCCAACCACAGAGAAGCGTGTCCGGCAAGGCTGGGGCCCAATGCAGACTCTGAACGATGTGCTTTTTTATAAAAGTGAGCTCTGCAGGTTTTAAATGTTCCAGAGATGTGCTACACAGAGCCCTTTCTTGTTTAGAAACGGCTTCGTGGAGATCGACTCCGCGTACCAAGGTAGCTCTGGGCAGCAGTGACTCCCTCAGTGGATGACGGGGAGAAGCGGTTACTTACTGGAGCGGAGTTGGAATTCTTCACCAGCTCGCAAAAGGCTGGAAGCTGCAAAGGGTTCGTTTTGAGAAGAGGTGAAGGCAGAGACAGGAAGGAAGCAGGAGAAGGAAGGCAGTTATATAAAAGGCCAGTTACTGCGGAGAGCCAGGTATGAGGGAAAATGAGCAAATATATCAAGCATCTGGATCTGGCACCCCCGAGCCACCCTGTTATCCAGTGCAGAGATTTTGTGGCCGTGCCTGAGTCCTCATTCTGGCTTTCACAATCACCAGTTGTGGAACTACTGGGTTCTTAGGCCACTTCAGTTTGTAGCCTCAAGTGGAAATGAAAACGTCAGTAACATTTTTATAATTTAAAGAGACAAATGTTCTTTACATAAAATGCAAGAGAGAGAGAGAGAGAGAAGCATGAAGAAAACAACAGTCTCCTAATTCTCTCCACAACACTGTTAGGAGTTTATAGTCTCCCTGTGGAGTACTAACAGAGTTGACGTCACACCATGCAAAGCTCTCCCATCATTCAACATAAAGTCCTTTGTGAAGCCTCTTAAGTACAACAGTGTTAATTTGAAAGTACTAACCTTAACCCTGAACCTAATCTCCCAAAACTGCCTGGAATATTCCTTTTGTTACGTAGTTGTTTTGTTTTCTTTTAAAGAATTGTTAAACTCTACCGCACACAGATTTATCCATTGGTTCCATATTCCGGATCACTTCCTTAGAATACTTTCTTTAATTAACATGTTGAAATTCTTCTAGAATATTGCTGACTTTCTATCTGCAAAGGAAAGGTCCCCACAGCGTGGGAGTACTAAGATGAAGGTGATCTTTTCTCGCTGAAGGTGATGAATGTGAATCAGGGCCTCCAATTCTCATGCAGGCCGCCTCACTGTTCACATGGGCGCAAAGTTACACAGGCTGGGCATCATGGTCAGATGAGTCAGTGTGTCTTCACCTGGCTTCCGTTTATTAACAAGTGAGCACAGAGGAAGACAAATCACGGAGAGAGAGCCAGGGCCCTGTGGGAGACTCCACTTCTCTACAGCGCCAGGCTTCCCTCAGGTTCAGCTCATGAAGGTCAGGTCTCAGGCAGAGTCCTGATGGGAGCCCGAGGCAAAAGCCTTTGGGAAAGGAGAGGAAAGCTCTGCATGCCAAGTGGGCAGGGAGTCACATGCAAAAGGACTCATTTGTCGGACCTGAAAACACAGCAAGAGTTGAAGGGAAAACTGCAGACAGATCAGCAGGGACACCAAATGTGCTTTCCTCTCCTGCTGGAAAGCAACCATGTCCCTGTGTGATTGGTCGTGATGTCTCTGCAGACAGGAGCGTGGCAAAAATGAGCCAAACTCATTCCATGGGGGTGACCCTGCCCATCTGTGGGGTGACCCTTTTAACTACCTTCCGGCCCCTTGTGGGAGGCTTCACCAGCCGAGTGTCACCGTCCCACTCGGCTGCAGCTCCCCACCGGATGGCACCAAGCGTGGGCCGGGAGTCAGCCGGTTAGATGAGGTCACCGGAGCAGCCGTCTGGTCCAGGACAAGCAGGGCCTCGCCTGCAGCCTCTTGCACTGTAAGCCATGTGTCTGCTGTTCTGGCCACCCCTGCCAGGATCTTCCAAAGAGTGTCCCGATCCCACAGGACAGGCGTTTGCTCACACCTCAGCTGCGTCAGTGCCCCGCAGGGCATGCGTGCCGACTGTGTGTACGCTGTGTGTTTGCATGCACGGCTCCTGCATGTGGCTTTAGACACCGTGTAAACCGGCCGTGAAGTTCATCTCTACGGACTGTGAGCAGTGGGTAGAAAACTAGATAAAGAGATGCTAAAATAACCTGAAATACAAGATAGTTTACTTTTAATGTCACTTTCCGCTCCTCGTCTCAGGTTCCCCATTCTCCAAAATGGAGATGACAATGCCTCAGCTTGTAGATTCTGAGGGATCTGATCGTGAGGGTCGGAGGCAGGCGGAGCAACACTTTGTGGCTATTAAGAGACAAAGCGGTGAATGTTGGCGCCAGCCCAGCCGAACCCGGTGACGTCCAGGTACAGGGCTCGGGATGTCAGCAACGCACATGGGGATGGGGCCATGAAACCTGAGGTGAGCTGCAGATCAAGCTGGGAGCTGCCCAGCCACGCTCTCAGGATTCCCACGGGCTGAAAAATTACTAAACTTTCACTCTAGGATTTTTTTTTCAGGGATCAAGATGCTGGGAAAAAATTTGGACTTTAAGTTGTTTTTTTTTTAAGAGTAGGAAAAATGCATTGAGAGAACGATAGCTTCTAAGAGAGACAGAAGGGGGACCAGAAAATGGGTTTCCCTGGACTTTAAGTTCCGTAGTTTCTATTTTCTTACCTTCATGCTTGGAGCTGACCTGTCTTCATCTCAGTCTCTGGTTCTCTCTCTCTCTCTCCCTCTCTCCCTCTCTCTCCGTTACTCCCTACTTATGGGAAACTTGCTTGGTTTGTTGGGTGTCTCTGGTCCTCTGAGCTAGGAGAGGAGTAAGTTGACTCGACTCTAAACTCACACGGAGCAAGGCTGGTTTGTGAAGACACACGCTGGACACAGTGAGGCAGGGAAGTGCTCATTAATATGGCTTTTGACGTGATGGCGGTCATTTACCTGACCATCATTTGTCTCCAGGAAATGGTGTCAGAACACAGGTGTTTGCCATCTTTTCACAAGGCCTGGGACACTCCCTTCTCCACTCATGATGGTTTTGTGATTATTTACTCAATGACACTCAACGAGGAAACAACTGTTTATCAGAATCTACTGCTTGTGCACCAACTGTTGGTAACTGGAACAGGAAGCAGAAAGGGAAGAAGTAGGTCCTTCTCAAAGGAAATGTCCAGCGGGATTTGGGAACTCAGACCACGACCACGGCTTGGACCAGGTGGCCCTTGCTGTGTGACTTTGGTGGGGGCAGCCAGGGCACCAAGGCTGGTGTTTCGGGATCGGGACTTGGTCTGCACAGGGCCAGGCCTCTGGTCTCTGGAGCAGGAAGGGCATCTCTGAGGAGGGAAATGGAAAGGCATAGAATAGAATCTTCTCCCCACGTCTTTGTTTCCTTATCTGGAAAACATAAAAAGGGTAGCGTAAAAAACTTTTTTGAAACAGTTTGACAGGACTGAAAGGCAATAACTATGGCTGGGATTCACTTCCTCTGGAAATAAAAGTTTGCCTTCTCGGAGAGACAAGAACCCAGAAAGTGTCTCCCTGGTTCATTCACAGATGTGTGCTTCTTGTCTTTGTTCTGGTGCAGTCCTCAGCCAGGTCCTGTGTGGTCTGGCAGAGCCGTGGCCCCTGGATGTCAGGCCCTGGGGAGGAGTGTGCAGGGCACTGTGCTGGCCAGGGTCCTGCTGGTGGCCCACAGCAGGCCTGCTCGATGTCTGGAACATGGAGATGCACGGCTGTGGCACCCGGTGATGAAGGATGCGCACCATGTTTTCCAATTTCTTTTTTCCTTTGAGCCGCTTTGAACTGTGTCATTTTTGGGCCTCTTTCGAAATGTGCTTCAGCAGCTGATGCTGGCTTCGAACACCGAGAAGGTGATTTCACAAGGGCCTGAACCAGCCCGGCCGTGTCTCAGCTCCCCATGCAATTTGAGAAAGCACCCTGGGTCAGTCCTCATCACGGGAATGAGTGGCTTTCATAGGTGAACTTATCTTCAGAGCCCACGAGATGTGCATCCCTGATATCTCAGTTTGCAGATAAGGAAACTGAGGCAGGAGGCGATTAAACGAGTCTGAGGTCACAGAGGAGAAGTGAGATTTGACCGTGTGGTTTGGTCTCACGGCTCTAGCAGACCTTGTCAATATCACAGACAATCTGAGAAAAACCACCTTATTCTCCATCCTTAATCTATTCATAATGGAATGGCGCGATGTCTACTCGACCTGCCTCCCTAAGTTATTGGGAGGTACTGAGAAGCAAGAAAACTATAAAAATGCAGTGAAAGATTTTGCACCGTTATTCAAATGTCCAAAGGGAGGAATCCAAATGGTTTGGCCTTTTACTGAAAGTTCAGAGCTGTAATTATTCAGTGCCTTTCGCCTGTGCTTCCCTGTGATCACCCTGCAAAGGAGCAGCAAGAAACAGTCTCCTGCACTGCAGGACCTTCCGCCTGGGTGCACTTCCCTCCCAGACACTCTGGAGCAGCACCTTATGCCTTACGGCTCCAGGGAGAGGGTTTGTATAAAAGCAAAAGTGCGGAATGAATAATCGACCTTGAAAACGCAGGCACCGGCATATGACATCTGCAGATTACTGCAAGGAAAGCATCCCAACAGCATGCTGTAAGAGAGCCTTCTAACTAAAGCACGTTATTGTAAATACAGCGCTCGATTTGGGGACGCAATTCATCCCTCAAGTGGTGTGGGGTTGCAACTGCATTGAGTTTTAGGAGCCAGGAGCCAGGAAAGAGCTTTCCTCAGGTACAGAGGAATAAGCCCGTGTGTGTGTGTGTGTGTGTGTGTGTGTGTGTGTGTGTGTGTGGTCAATTAAAAAAAATTCATTCTCGGCAGCCATGGGAGATAGCCAGGAGGGAGTCGTGTAAGCAGTGAGGTAGAAGGCCACGTAGAGGGCACTGGGGAGCCCTGCCCGGGTTGCGGGGTGCCGCACAGAGCGGCTGGGGCCGTGACCCCGCGAGTGAGTGCAGGAGTGCGGACTGGTCAGACGTGACCTGGAAGGAGGACATGGCAGGCAGAGGGAGGGGACAGGAGACAGGATGGTCGGGGTGCAGCTGGGTGTCCCGGATGGCGGTGTCAAGGTCGGGCGTCGGGGCAGGGCCTGGAGGCCGTTGGGTTGGTTCCGAGGAAGGGCTGCCCTGTCTTTGTAGCAGAAGCCACTGCTGGGGTTTTAGAAAGAAGAGACGAGAGCGCCACCCCTATTTCTGGAACAGTATTTAGTAAACTGACTGCGCGTTTCCGAGGGCCTGGTGCGCGCGGGTGCTCTGCTCAGGGCTGGGCCGCTGCCTTCCCAGCCTCGCAGTGTGGGAGGCCGGTGGCCAGGTACTCGTGTAACGCTCTGGGGTCGGGCGAGGAGCGGAGGTGTCGGGGACGCTACTCCTCTCACTGTCGGAGGGAAGCGCTTTCCCTTGAAGGCCTCCCCCGACGCCGGGGCGGTGTCCGGGCTGCACACAGGGCAGTGGAGAGACGCGAAGGAGGCAGCCATCCGGCCGTCTGGCTGTGCTTCTGCTTCGGGTTCTTCTCGGGCCAAGCCTCGCTCCTTATGGTTCCTCACCGCTCAGGCGCTAGGAAATAAACTGGTGCGGGTTCGCTTTCCGTCTGCACGACGCCGTGGTTCTGGAGAGGCATAGAGTCCAGGCAGGGGCCCCGCGCGAGCGAGGCGCAAGGGATCCCTCGCTCCTCGGTCGGGCGGCCTCAGCGAGCCCAGGGTGCCCCGGTGGGCCAGGCGGGCGCTGCTTTCCCACTCGCCGCCAGGGGGCGCCTGTGGCTCGGGGCCCAGTGCAGCGGCAGGGAGCCCGGCCGGCGGGGTGAGGTCGGCTGCTCCTCTCTGCGAACCTGGGCGCGAACCTAGGGCCCCACGCTGCTCGGGGGTCGGCGCTGCCCGGAGACGCGGGGCGGGAGGGCCGGGGACCCCGCGGCCGCGCTGCAGCGGGCGAGCCCGGGTCTGCCCTCGGCCAGGTCCTCGCCCGCCTGGTCTGTGGCGCCCTGCTCGTCCCCGAGGGCGGCGCGCGTCGGCTGCGGCCGGCACTGTCGTCCCCTGGAAGCGAGGCTGGGCCCTGGACGGGCCGGGCACCGACCTGCGGCCCCGGCCCCTCCGTCGCCGTCTTCCCCCGCCCTCCCTTTTCCCTCAGCTCCTTTTCCGGTCCTGGGCTTGGAGCTCAGGGCCTCTGGGCCGAGCCACAGCCTCTGCCCCTTCCTTCGAGGCAGGGTTTCGCTAAGTGGCCGCGGGGCCCAGGCTGGGCTCGAACCCGCGACACTCCTGCCTCGGCTTCCCCGGGGCCCTGCCGGTCCCAGCCTGGAGCCTCTGCACTTCGGGGGGCGCTCGCGGTCCGGGAGGCGGAGCGGGAGCCCGCGGGCCCTTTAAGGCAGGCGGGCGGGGCGCAGGTGCGGCGGGCGGGGCGCATTTCGGGCGCGGCGCCGGCAGAACCGCGGGACTGCAGCTCCGGGCTGCCCGCGCCAGCATGAAGGACCGGCTGGAGCAGCTGAGGGCGGTGAGTCCGCGGCCGGCTCCACTCCGCAGTCGGGCAGCTCGGCGGCCGGCTGGACCCGGGCGGCGTCGGGTGACCGCGGCTGGGAGCGCGGGGCCGCTTCCGGGCCGGGCAGTCGCGGGCTGGCCACGCAGGGCGCTGCCCCTCGCCGAGGTCGCGTCCCTGGAAGCGCAGCCCGGGAGCCTGTGAGCCCCGGGACCCCAGCGGGGTGGCGACCGCCGGCTCAAGCTCGGGAAGACGCCGCTTCCCGCCCTTGCCGGGGACCTCGGCGCCCCTCGCGTGCGCCCGCGGCCTGGGGCCGGGAGCCTGGAGCCGGGAAGCCGCTCCCTGCGGGCCGAGCCTCGCGGCCCCACAGCCCGGCTTCGTCACGAGCCCCGGGGCGTCCCGCTTACGGAAGGGCAGGATTTATGGCCCTGCTTTATGGAGGACAGGCGGGAGCTGACCCCGGGTGGGGAGAGGGCGACGCCCGGGCCACAGGGTCGGCCCGGCCTCCCTATCTCCTGCCTTGGACGCAGGCGGGTCGGGAGCTTCGGAGACCGGTGTCGGCCCCCAGCAGCCATCCGAAAGCCCGGGACAGAACCGCAGACCGGGCGGCTCCCCGCCCAGGCCAGGAAATCCGTCACCAGAGGAGACTCCGAGGCCCATTCAGGCGTTATCCGCTCGGCAGTCTTAACTGAGCTTGGAGCCCAAGGATAAATGGGGTTCGCGGGAGCCGCAGCTGTCCCTTTACCCTAGCGCCTCATCTTCCTGCCCTCGCTCGGTGGGGAGGCCGGGCTGTCGTTACAGGCGCTGTTCTGAAACCTCAGGTGGCGGGCGTGCGGACCGGCTTCCGGCTCAAAGGCTTCTAGTCGGGGCCTGCCACCCGCTGGCGGTGTCCCTTCCCCGCTGGCGGCGCCCCTGGCCCATACTTCGTCTCCCATCTCAGCAGCCCCTCTGGTGGTATCAGTGGTTTCTGGGAAGGAAATCAGCTCTGCTCTAAGAAGTGCCGTCTTCCCCTGCAATTCCTCTTATCAGTGAAAAGCATTTGTTAACCTGCACGAAACAGACTTCACACTGAGCAGCTTCTTTCTGAAACCAGGGGAAGGGAGCCGATAACTGCCGTCAGAGTTGGAGGACTGTCCTGCGGATGCCAGTCTCTCCGTGGGGACAGGAGGGGCCACGGGCCACGGTGCCGGACAGGCCAAGGAAGGCGTCCGTGGGGCCCAGAGCTGGCCCAGGGCGGGTGGTGAGGTCTCCAGGAGAGAGGCAGGCAGGACGCCTGTGGGCGGTGAGTGTGCTAGGGACTTCAGCCCCCCTGTGAGGGGGGGAGGTGAGCTCGAAGACTGCAGGCCTCCGTTCTGAGCGCCTCCTGTGAGTCTGCTCTTGTTCCCGAGCTTTTCCTCAGGCCTTGGAGGCCCCAGAGTCCGCCGTCCCCAGGGTGAGGGGAGCTCTCCGCCTTGGCCTGCACCCAGCCTCTCCGGAGCCGAGCCGACCCAATCCGCTGAGTCTGTGTAGTTGCCCGGCCCCTTTCCGTTCGTCAGACAAGCCCTGAGTAGCTGCCATGTGCTGGGCTCTGCCAGGGTCCTGGGTGGTGGTGAGCTGCTCCTGTCCCTTGGGAAGTTCGCGATCGGGTAGGAGACTGCTAGGAGCCAGGCTCGGTGATAAAGGTGACCCGGGAGGACCCTGAGGGCCGGCCTTGGAGCAGAAGGTGGGGCCCCCAGAGGTAGCGTGGTGGCCCCGGCAGGGCCCTCCCAGACCTCTGCAGATGTGTCTGTGCTCAGGTTTCCTCAGCCACGCTCCCATGGTGAGGCTTCACGTGCAGCCATCAAGGCATAAGAAGTGCCCAGGGCGTCCACAGAGGTGTGGATCACTGTGGCCCGCGTGTTTTGAGCCCCAGGTGCCCTGCATGTAACAGAATTATTACATAAAGTCTTGGCCGTAAGAGTACACAGCTGCATAGGGAAACAGATGTGAATTTCATGAAAAGACAACACCGCCACCTACCACAGCAAAAACCCAGCGGTAAATAATGGCGGGGCAGGAGCCAGCGATGTGTGGGATAGGGAGGACTTGGGGCCCTCTTGGAGACTGAGCCAGGGAGGACGGGAAGTGACGCGGGTGTCCCAGACCCCCAGGACCAGCACCAACAGGGACGCCGATGAGGCAGTGGCTGGGCTCTGAGGGCAACCTCCCCTTGCTCCGTGGCCTGCCTGTGTCGTGCTCGCCCTCCTCACCCTCTGCACGTGTCTGTGGGGTCAGAGCCCCTCAGGGTGGCTTATATCGTGACCCGATCCCCAGGGGGAGTTGTGCTGCCTTCTCCCTTCCGGCTTGAATCAGTCAGTAAATGTTCACTGTGTCCATGCCCTCGCCAGACCTCAGGAAGACGCCATCCTCCTTTAAACGAGACATCTTGTTCGTCAGGGCTACTTCGCGCCTCCTGCCTGGGCTGTGAAGACCCGTGTCTCAGGAAGGCCGCTGTTCTGCTGTGGGCAGACAGGAGCAGAGGGTGGGGGGCCGAGCAGGGATTACAGCCCCATCAGCCGGAGGAGGCCGGAGAGGAGAGGCTTGGGAGAGAGGGGATTAATTTTATTTTTATTCCTGTGAGTGCAGGGGAGGCTGGGGACCAGCAGGATTTGTTCACTCAGTCTCTCTCTTCCTCCCAACTTGTGCTAAAATTCCTACCCATGTTCCCAGACTCCTCCTTTCCCAGGAGTTAGAATGCTCTCCGCCAGTCCTGCAGCTTGCATGAGCTGAATGTGCTGCTTCTCTCTCTGCTAAGTCGTCAGGGTCTTTTTCTTCATTATCACGGGTGGGCTTGAAACCGCCTGGCACTTGTCTTCTGTGAGCTGGACTCTGTCTGTGTGCGATTGTGTTTCAGATCTGTGTTCTAATACTTGTCACCATATCGAGCGCAGGGCCATGGACTGGGCCTTTGGTACTGGACAGACCTGCGCGTGGTGCCTTGTGCACCTGTGTCTCGTCCTCTCGGTCCCTCAGCATAGGGAGGCTTCCCTTCCAGGCCACAGCAGCCGCCCTTCACGGAACCCTCAGCCTGCGTTTGCTCATCTGTAAGAATGGCCAGCTTGGTATTGCCGCTGAAGGGGCTGCTTGTCCTGTCAGGCCTGGGCTCTGGGAGAGCGCAGACCGAAAGTACCTCACTGCCTCCTGCATTTCCAGCCCAGCCTGAGAAGCCGAGAACTGAGCCGTTCAGTGGACGAACGGGCTGTGCTTTATTTTGCCAGTGTGTGCACCTGCAGGTCCTGCGGCCCCTCGTCTCCAGCCCCTTACAGATGGCCTCTCTGCAGCTTCGGGCCTCCCTCCCACCTCCCCTGCCAGGCAGGCTGCTTTCGGGCATTGAGCTGTTTCCACAGCAACGCTCCCTGGCCTCTCAGTGGAGGAGTCTGAACTTCAGCCTCCCTGAAGCTGTGGACTTGGAGTGTGTACTGTCTGCTTGTGACCGGTGGTCTGGTTAAGGCAGCTTGCTATGGCATCAGGATGTGTTTTAGAATAACTAAACTTTGGATTACTTTTAGATTTATAGAGAAGTTGCAGTGATGGTCAGGGAGTCCCATCCACCCCTCACCCACTTAACCATTACCAACATCTGGTAGTGCACAGTGACACTTAGGAAAACTGCGGAAGTGCTACTGGGTGCATTGCCACCCACTAAATACCAGGGGTGGCGGGGAGTTTGCGTTAGTCCTCTAGGGTCCTTTCTGTCCTGGGATCAGTGCAGCGCGCACTGCATTCAGCTATCAGCGCGGGGCTTCCCCCTTGTTCTCCCAGGCAGCCAGGGCCTGTGCTGTGCTCCAGCAGGGCTGGTGTTCTAGAGGGACCCTCCCTGGGGGGACAGTGTGCGGGACACACACAGGCTGAGAGGAAGGGCCGAGGAGGCAGGGGGACAGTCCTAGCTCCTCTCCTCCTGTCCACAGCCTTGAGCACTGACTGCTGTGGAGCGCTTGAGGGGCCTGGCTGGGACGGAGGGTGGAGGAGCGAGGAAGTCTGAGAGGGAAGAAATGGGGGCCGAGCAGGAGGACCTAAGGGGGAGCCCTCTGCAAGGAGGAAGACGGGGGTTACCGGAACGTCCTTGAGGGCGAAAGCAGGCCTTCTCACGCCAGGCCAGTGGCCTTCCTGGAGCTTTCCTTTGGGTAAATCCGCTCAGGCTTCAGCAGGCTTCCATCTGCTCCAGGCGCTCCCTTGCACCCTTTCTCCTGGGTGGGTACTCCCGAGCTAAGTGCTGTCCCCGCTCACCACGGGGGGCGTCATGGCCTGTGTGCCTGGGTGGCTGCATCTGAGGCTGAGACCCCAGTGAGCTGGAGAGGCCCGTTTGCCCTGTGACTCTCTGGCGCTGGCAGATGTTGGATGATCCAAAAGTACTGTGGGTGAATGATGACCCCATGACTCCAGTGAGAAGGGGAAGGCCTGGCAGGCTGCTGGCTTACGAGACCTTGAGGCTGTCTCTCCGTCAGTGCAGTAGAGAACCTTGGGTTGGGCAGCAGAGCGGATCAGAGCTGGCTCTGCTCCTGATCAGGTCTGGAGCACAAGCAGGTAGGAAAGAACATGACTCGTGGGCATGGAATCTTGAGGATGTCTGTATCCAGCCAGCAAAATACAAAACACACAGGAGTTTAGGAAATACTGAACCTGTATGATGACACAGGAGACGTCAAACACCACTGAGTATGAGTTGTCTTGGCCACGTCCCTGACAGTGATGTAACCTGGAAATGACCGGTACACCAGTAGTCCACCCAGGCTTACTCACGTTGAGATTTAACATACCTTTTCAAGTAACTCTTGGCTTAAAACAGAAGTGACAGAAAACACAAGTGAATAATAACTAGAGCAGTGAATATCAAAATTTGTGAGAAGGTTGCTGAAGCAGGATTTAGAGGGGAGTTTATTTCTTTGAGGCATAGAGTAGAAAAGTGACAGATTTATAATAAATGAAGTAAATCCTGTGTCTGTGAAATCTGCTATTCCTCAGAAACCTGAAAACTGGCCTGAGAGCCTCATCTTTTTACTAATACATAGATTAATGCATTAACACCTGCTGGTTACATTCATCGTGCAGAGCTGGGACATCTACATAACCCACCTTAATTCTTTTATTTTTATTTCCTCCCCCCTCCCCCGCAGAAACTCTCTAAATCCCCCGATGCTCTACTTTACAGAGTGTGGTCTTGGGCATGTGTCCAGTGTTGCTGCGAGCCTCTCACATGTAATAGCTCAGGAGGCCTTACAGCGATTCTGTGAGCAGATTATTCTGGTCATATTACAAACGAGGAAACTGAGGCTCAGAGGAGTTCAGTGTGTGTTCGAGATCACATAGCTGTAAGTGGCAGAGCTGGGTGTCCAGTGCAGAGCCGGGTGTCCAGTGCAGTGTTTCTGTACCTCCACACATGCGCACCTCAGAAGGATTGCAGGTGCTGCTGGCTTCTCCTTCCTGCACCATACATACGTTAATCCAGCTTAGATTTGTGGTCATTGCAGTGTCCCCTAAAATAAATAAGGGTGTGTCCCCGGGACAGCACAGGAATGCGGCTTCAGCGGGCCTGTAGAGGGCCCAGGCAGGGCCTCTGGGATCCCGCAGACCTGCTTTTGGGGCCTAATGATGCCCTGTGGTAGCTGACTCACTGGATGAATGAACCCAGTGCAGCAGCTGCCTCATGTGTCAATGGGGAAAGTACTACTTGTCTTGAATAGGCCTGATGTGGGAATGAAATATGTGGAAACATAAGATGCCTGTGACAAAATACACACGTGCTTACTGTCTGCCGTTACTGTGATGGCGAACGTATTATCTACTCTGCTCATGTCCAGTCGTCCACTGTCTCGCCGGCTTTGCCCTAATCTGATAATGGGTCTATTCCTCAGTGTTGGCTTCCTTTGCACAGTGCCAGTGTTTGCTGTGGTCGCTTAGCTAGAACTTCATCTTGAAAGTAAAAGCAGTAGGCTCACTGAGGCGTCAGTACCTGCTGATTTCCTCTCCTCCGCCTGACAAGGGTGCTGCGGAAGATGCGTTCAGCCCAGCAGCGAAGTGTCCCTGTGTCGGGTTTCAGTGGTAGGCACAGCTCAGTGCACTGGGGAGAATGGGGCATTGGAGAAGGGAGCTGACCCTAAATGGGGAACAGCGCACCAGTGCCTTCTGAGTGCCACGTACTCACCCAGACCTTCTGCTCTTCAAATCCAAGAAGAGGGATGGAGAACTTCGGTGCCGGGCGCGTGGGCGTGGACGCGTGTCCCAAGCGAGTGGATGGTGGTCCTGTCTGTGGGAACCCACAGGTCCTGCTGAGGAGGGCGCAGGCTGGGGGCATGGGCGGCAGGTGGAAGACCAACCGGATGCCACTGTCTCTAGGAAGCAGAGGTAGGGGGAGGCAGTCGGGGCTATCAAAGAGGGGTCTGTGGACAGCCATGCGGCGTCGAGGACCAAATGTCTGTCCCAGCTTGCTCCTGCTGCTCGCTCCACCCGGAAACTGCTTCCTGGGTGCTCCTGGGTATTCTGGCTTGCCCTGGGCCCTCTCACTGGGGGAGTTTGGTCCCTCGCGAAGGAGTGAGGCAGACAGCTGCTGAACTGAGTGCTCTTCATTTGGGATGACTTCCTTTTTCTTTCTTCATCTCTTTCCTTTCTACTCTAATTTGTGAGAGGCTTATGGAAATTTAAGTTACTGATTTAAACTTAAGTTGCTCCATGCTTTTACTTAGATGGGAACAAGGAACTCATCTTTTCTTCCACTTTTTCGTAGGAGGTCTCTTAGTTACTTTTCTTGTTGTTGAGACAAAATGCCCAACACCCAAAGTTAAAGGAGGAAAGGTTTATTTTGCTCAGTTTGTAGTGGTTTCAGTGCATAGTTGGCTGTCTCCATGGCAGAGGGGCATCGTGGAGGAGAAACAGTCCATGGCAAAGCAGGGCAGGCAGAAAGCAGCAAGCTATAAGCAGCAAGCAGCAGCCCTCTTTCTGTCTCTTATATTTTATCTGGGGTTGGTAGCACTCATACCCTTAATGACAGCATCCCACCGTGAATCAATCCCAGCATCACATCCTCGATCCCAGCATCACACATCCTAGATCCAGCCACCTCTGAAAAGGCCCAGCTATGACCGGGTAAGGCTTTGGAGGGATATCTAGGTATAAGCCACGACAGGAAGCATCTTATTCATCTGCCTCTGTGGTTTCCTTCCCTCCTTTTTCCCCTCCCCTTTTTCCTTTTTGATAGTAGGACTTTGTTGTGCCAGGGCAGGAGCCCAGAGCCTTGTACATGCCAAGCTACCATGTAGCTATACCCCTACCCCTAGCCCTAGGACTCTTTCTTCAAATGCAGTCGTCTGTTCAGCTCCAGTGATTAAAGGAGGTAACAGTGAGGCTCTGCAGATGAAAGGAGGTGACGTCTGACTGCCTGGGTGGTTTCTGAGGCACCGTTGAGGTATCCTGGGGTTTCCCCAAACCACAGGTGAAAGCTAAGCTCCTAACTTGGTGAGAAAACCAACGTTTGACAAAGACAAGTGTTGTCCTGGGCCGATAGCTCCTCCTTCCTGGCTAGGGTGCTTTCTGCAGAGCTGGCAGCTGCTGTCTTGGCCCCTGGCTGCCCTAGGTGAGATGCTTTCTGGCCAGGCCCAAGGCAGCTTAGGGTTTGGGACAGAGGACCTGCGGCTGGGCCCTCACTCTGCAAGGCAGGAGCTGGCAGACTGTACATAACTTATCATTTCTCTGGCCTGTGGTTTCTCAGCAGCAGATCTGAATGGGACTCATTGCCATGGTGTCCAAAGAGCAGCTAGGGCACAGTGACCACCATGTGCCTTACGGGGCCTCAGCTGTGTGTGTGAATCACATGAGCTGTGCAGGGGACCTGTGCTCAGATGGACAGAGTGCGAGAAGGTCAGTGAGGGACGCTGGGCACGCAGGAGGAGGAGTCCCAGGCTGAGCTGCTCCAGGCTGAGTTCTGGGCCCCTCCGCGCTCCTGCTCTGCCCAGAGTGGAGGCTGAAGCTCCGCTGTCCTTTCTAGATCTGGGGTATGTTTAAGGCTGGGTCAACCTGGTTGTCATTCGGTGTTGCCTATGTCATCAGCAGCCTCTCCCATCTCCTGGCGTGAGAAGCATCAGAGGGCCGGGCAGAAGGAAGTGGGGGCTGCTGGGGCTTGAGGTTCATTTTCCTGTAGCTGATCTTGCAGCCACTGTAACCGTCCTATTACCGCACGGCTTGATTCTCTGATAACGATGCTGAAGTGCTCTTCTCAGCTGAGGGCGGTCATGTGAGCCAGGGACAAAGGGCATTGTATGCTTTCCTGCCCTTGGTCCCTGAAGGCCCTTGGACTTCAAGCGCTGCCTGTGTGGGAAGGAAGGGAGCCCCTGAGCTGGATCTGGTAGAGGCTGCCGTCGGGAAGCCTGGGGCGGCTCCAGGTTGACGAGAGGGCAGATGGCAGAGAGGCTGGCTCTGCCTTGGATTTTCTGACCCACACGAGACGTTGTTGCTGTTATTTTATCCTCTGGAGACAGCCTGCTACATGGGGAAAAACTGCACAGGAAGATGGAAGCTCAGAGACCTGGGCTCTAGTTGAGTCTGTGGCAGTGACTCATTACGTGGTCTTGGGGTCTGGTGTCTGTGTATCTAAGTGAAGGGACTCAATAGCAAAGTTCTTAAGGTTGCATTTAGTTCTACAAGTCCTGTGTCCCCTCCCCACACTTTCCCTGCTTTTAGCTTAAAGACAGCTCAGATCTAGGATAAAGGAATGAGGAACTGACGTAACAAGATTTTTTTTTTTTGGTACCCGGGATCAAACTCAGGAACTTGCGCTTGTGGGGTAGGTGTGGTGCCACTGAGCTAAATCCCTGGCCCGAGGAGATCTTATGTATGGTTACTTTCCTGAGTTCTGACTGTGTGTCATGCACTGTGAAAGGAAGTTTAAAATTTTATCTTATTTAATCTTCACATCAGCCTTAGCTAACTCTGTCTCTTTCTCTGATATATGTCTATATGCATACATCTGCATGTGTATCTGTATGAAATATACATACATAGACAGAATGACAGAGACGCTCTTCTGTATGTATGCAGTCGGCCATGGTGATATTCGCCTGTAATCCCCACACTGTGGGAAACTGAGGTGGGAAGATTGCAAGTTTGAGCCTGATGTGGGAAACTTAGCAACTTGCTGGACCCTGTCTCAAAAGAAAAAAGGCGGGAATATAGCTCCTTGAGAAGGCCCTGGATTGAATCCTAAGAGTGAAGATTTCTGTAACACAGCGCCATTTCTGTGCATACGTTAGAAATGCTACATGTGTGTCAGACTTGGGTAGAGGAAGGTGGCGGGGGGAGGGTGCACTTTCAGGATTTTCCTGTTGTGAAGCGGGTGGGGCGAAGTCTGCCAGTGTTGGTCAGCCTGCTGCCACGAAGTGTGTGACAGGCAGATTTGTCGAGTGACACCTGCTCCCTCCTGATGTGCCCAGCGCTGGGCCAGGTTCCCTGCAAGTGCTGCGACTTATGAGCTATTATTGATTCCTGGCCACAACTTGCTTAAAATGGAGCTGAGGAGCTGACAGCAGAACTCATAAAACTGTCAGATAACAGTGAAGGGAGGTGAAGCGGGGCCAGGGGTCGGTTTGAGGGTCGAGTGTGTGTGGGGGATCAGGGTCCCCAGGGCTAACGAAGCCCAGAGCAGGAATAAAGGTGATGGGTGAGAAGGCGGGCGCAGCCAGGTTGATGGGAGCAGAAGGTGCAGAAGTCTTGCCAGGCAGGCTTTGCATTTACGCAGCAGGGGATGGGAACGTGGTCTCGTCATCTCAGGATCTAGGGAAATGGGGGTGGCCTGGGGCTGCAGCAGAGTTGGAGCAGAGTCGAGTGGGAGGGCTGTTGCGGTGGTGCAGATAGGGCCTCCTCTCAAGCATGGTCGGGCGTGGAGGAAATCAAGAGTCAGAGCCCTTAAACCTTTATGCCTTTAGGCTCCATGACAAGCATGTGATGAGGCCCGATGTCCTCTGCCCTCGTGACGTGACGTGGGGAGCTGACCCATTCCTTATCTTTTAGGGAGGAGGAAGGAGAAGGAGGAGGGGTGGAGAGGTGAGGGACTGTTTCTTTACACCCACATCTTTATGGCTTCGCTTTAAAGGCCGAGTGACCAGGCCCGGTGGCCCACGCCTGTAGTCCCAGCTGATAGGAAACTGACATGTATTAGGCACTGGTGTGTGAGCCCTGTATCGTGCTAAGAGCTTTCCATACGTGACGTCTCCTGCCTCATGAAACTCGGAGGTGGGTGGTGCTCAGCCCTTCACAGGCAGAGTCCTTGGTGGGGGTCTTGCAGCTAGTAGTTGCTGACAGCAGCCTCGCACCCAGGCTTCTCCTCCCCTGGCCATCTTCTAGCTGAAGGTGGACCAGGTCGCCTGGCTAGGACCTGGGCATGGGGTCTCTGTACAAACTGTAGGGGTCTGAAAACCTCCCGTCGCAGTGCAGAGCTGGTGCCTGCCTGCCTTCCCAGCCTCTGTAGACCCCTTACTCTGTGCACGGTGACAGCCCCTCCCACCTCCTGAGCGCGAGTGCACGCTGAGCTCATGTCACGTGAGTGCACTGTGGGCGTGCATGTGCGTGTGTGCCCATATTCTAAGGGTCCCTGCCTCAGTGTGGTCTCCAGGCCAGCCCCGAGGAAGGGCACCCATCACCGAAGCTGATTAACTTGCCTCTCGAGGAAGACTGGGCTCCTGCTTTCTGATGAGGATGACAGAGATCTTCTGCAGAGGCTGCCGGGAGGCCTGTGTGTTATGGATGCTTGACCTAGGGTTACTGTGTTTCATGCTTTAGAAACTGCTGGCTGGGTCCAGGCCTCTGGTCTCTGTGAAAGCAGGTTATTTACTTAGCTACAATGGATTCAGTTTCTGTTATATGCCTAGTTCATCGTAAGCACTCAGGAAACGGGTGGAATACATCGATGACAGGCACAGTGCCAAATTTTATTGCACCTGATGAAGCCGATTCTGGCGAAATGAAGGACACTGTTGGACTCATTGAAAGACCACTGGAAGGAGCCACAGGACCTGGCCAAACCCAAGGAGGGCTCCGGGGGGCAGGCAGGAGGGCACTGTGACTGACAGTGGCCTGCCATGGGAGGACTTGGCTCCTCCCACTCAGACGCCTGTCACAGTTCCCAGTCCTCCTGGGGCTTGGGTTGTGATTGGTATTATCCCCAGAATCATGTGGGGAAGGAGCCCTGGGCAGGGAGATAGACAGACGGACAGACAGACACACCCTCATAAAGAATCCATGCTATCACCTTGTAATCCCGGCACTCCGGGAGGCTGAGGCAGGAGGACTGCAAGTTTGAGCCTAGTCTGGGCAATTTAGTGGCCTAATGAGACCCTGTCTCAAAATTTAAAGAGAGCCAGGAATGTAGTTCAGTGTGAAGGCCCTGAGTTCAAGCCCCATTCCACCTGCCCTTCGATCTAGTCTAGTAGATCTACAGGTACCCTGGAGCCTCCGAAAGGGTCTAGTCAGTGGGAGAGACTGATAAATACAGGACTAACGTTCACGGTCGGGGATTTAGCACAGTGGTGCCGCTGCCTGCTTCGCAAGCACAAGGTCCTGAGTTCCATCCCCAGTACAAAAAAAAAAAGAGGAAGGACTAACGTCCAGTAGTGGGCTGTGGGGTGGCTGTAGAAGGTCCTATGGGCCAGTGGGAGCTTAGGGAGGTTTTACATTTTGCTTGGGAAAAGTGTGAGTTAGGTAAGGTATCCAAAGGCTCCCTGAGCTTGATTTTAAAGTAAGTAATGCTAGGCATGGTGGCGCAGGCCTGTAATCCCAGCACCTGGGAGGCCAGGAGAGATGGTCGCTGGGAGTTTGAGGCCAGCCTGTGCTACACAGCACAGCCTGAACTACATGGTGAGATCCTGTCTCAAAAACAAAACAGTCTGAGTAGACTTTTGCTGGTTGGAGAAGAGCTTTTCAGGAAGTAGGCCCTGTGCAGTGCCAGCATGATGTGCCCGGGACGTGGGAGGGGGCCCATGGCTTGGTGCAGGGAGAGCCCCTCAGAGGGAGGAGTAGGGAGGGTGGGTCTGAGGGAGCCCAGGTGCTTGTGAGGCCCGGGGGCGCCAACCCTAGGAGGGGAGCCTTCACCCCAGGGCCCTAGGTGGCAAAGGGTCAGAGTGGTGGTGGAGGCCGCCCTGCCCGCAGGTCCCGTCATTCTGAACACAGCTGCTCAGTGCAGGGTGTTGACTGTTTCGGACCAGACGGTGAGGGGCTGGGGGAGCCAGGCAAGACTCCCCGTTTGGCTGGAGGAGCCCGGATGTCCATGGCGGACCCAGCACCTCCTCCTCGCGTGAACCGGGAGATGGCAGCGGCGAGGGAGGGGCCGGTCCAGTGCCCCGCTGTGGAGCCGTGAGGGTCTGGGAGTGGCACGTTGTGGGCCACTGCAGGGCACGGAGAAGTCCCCCGACACCCTGCACACTCTTCCTTCTGTGCGCCTGGAAATCAGTGGCGCGCAGCCCCCGGGAGCCTTGCTGCTGGGCTGGGAGGCGCCGGCTGCTGCCAGAAGCCAGTGGGTGGCGCTGCGCAGGAGGGAGAGAGACCGAGGAAGCTGGGGTCGGTCCCCGAAGGGTGCCGGCCGGTGGGGAGGCTTCCTGTCCCCTAAACAGGAGCAGCACAGAGCATTTCCTCCCTAATAGGTGGTTTCTAAAGACAGGAGGGCCTTTGCCCGCGCTGCGAGCTCTGCCGGGGCTCTGTCTGGAACTCATTTGAATGGCGTGCAGAGGAGGCGCACGTCCAACAGTCGGCCTGCACTCGGCCGGTCCCCACGGCTAGCTGCGTGACTCTGGCTGAGTGCCTACATCTCCCCAAGTTTTACTTTCCTCAGCTAGAGTCAGGTGTGGTGTCATGACCACCAACAGCAACAAGACTGGCCTTGGGCTGGGGGTGGAGCTCAGGAGCAGTGCTTGCCTGCTTGCTTAGCCTGTGAGACGTCAGGTTCCATCGCACCCCACCCCACCCCACCCCAGCCCTGGGATTTACTAAATGCTATGGTGGGCCAGGCCCCGTGCGAAAATCGTTTATATTCATTCTCTCATCTGTTCCTTAAATAGCTCTATGAAGGAGGTAGTTATTGTCAGCATTTAATGGACACAAAAATTTAGGTCCAGCAAGATTAGTAACTTGCTCGCCCCTCCCTTCCTGTCCTGTCCCCCTCTGTAAAAAGCCAGGGGGTGCCAGAGCTTGGGTTTAATTTCAGACAATACAACAGCAGAATCTGATACATCACAGAGCTGTTATGACTTTGAAAGGAAATCATGTGTAAAAGACTTACAGCTCCCGGAACTCAGTGAGCATTCAGTAAGGTCAGCTTTTATGCTCTGCTCCTTTGTGTCTTACAGAAGCAGCTGACACAGGATGATGATACTGATGAGGTTGAGATCTCGATCGACAACACAGCCTTCATGGATGAATTCTTCTCTGAGGTGGGCAGCCTTCCTGTATTTTGTTCTGAATGTACATAAGGAAACACAGCTTCCTTTGTAAGAATACAAAAACCTCGTGTCTCCTCAGACAGAGGGAGAGGCAGAGGAAGGTCACAGCCTTCAGGTGGGGGGCTGGTTGAAGACATTACCGGGAGGTCATCTTTTCAGTTCTTCCTTAATTGTATTATGAAAGTCAGCAGAGGGGAAATTATATGTAATTAAAGTCTTATGCTACTTGGCAGCATTTTAATGATATTCCTTCTGGCCTAAAGAATATAATTTCAATACACAATTAACCATAGGTAGATAGCCAGAAGTGTAAAAAATGGTTGCATCTTTAGGCTTGTGATTCAGATAGGTCAACTTTGTTGTTTCCGAACATTTTTAGAGTCCCTTTGCCTTAATACTAGTGGTAACAGAGAAACCAGGAACCACCAGTTTAGTTTTGTAGTTTAACAAGGGCAAGTTGTCCTTGTGGGACTACACATTCATCCACTCTAATGTTCAAGGTCCTTGTGGGACATAGGTTGGTGGAAAGTAGTGGAGGCAAGAGTATATCAGGCACACAAATGCGGCTTTGGTCTTGAATCTCAGCCTGTTTCTGACCAGCTGATGACTTTTGTTAATGTTCCTTAACCCGCTGAGCACTGGTTTCCCTCATCTGTAAACTGGGTTTCCCCATAGACTTACTCTAAGAATTGAGACAGTGCTCATCAAACAGCACTGAACAACAAGAAACAGACCCGGAAGCTTATTACTGTTGCTGAAGTTTCTGCCACTGTACTATGTTTTATTTAGTTTTTATTTTCTAGGGGGTTAAAAACCAGGAGGCATTGTCTTCTTTCTGCAGAGAGAATTTGGGCCCTCCCCACCCTCTGGGGTGCAGATGTGGAAAAGTAGCCCCCCGCCCCGCCATCTCTAAGCGGAGTGGAACGGGGCTTGACCGTTCATGCCCTTTATCGAGAGTTGTAGCCTGCGTGTGCCCTGCTGACTGGGGAGTTGGGCACACACCACCCAGGTTGTGGGTGGGTCTTCCTTTTGGTCCCGGTACCAGGTACCATCGTGGAATCAGGCAGTGCTTGGCTTTATGAGGCCAGGGTTCATCCACTGTGGGTTTTGGAAGGAGTCTCCTGTTCAGTGGTGGGTGGCCTTGAGGAGATGTTTGAAGACACTTATCTCTTGTCCCTGCAGTCTTACCCTGGAGAACCATATGCATTAGAGGACCTCTGCCCTAAGATAAAAGAGGAATCTTCTCCGATAACTGAGTTCTCCTTCTCCTAATCCAGCAGGAGGGTTCCTGAAAAGCAGATTCCCATGAGGTGGGAAGATGGTGGGCTTCATGGCTTGATTTCTTCTTCTAGCATTTCAAGGCAGTGTAACTTTGGTCAAATTACTCACGCTACCTGAGCTTTGATTTCCTGCTCTGGAATTGGGGATGTTAGTCCTCACCTTTCAGGGCTTGTTGTAAGAATCACAAGAGCTCACATGTTTTCAGAGATTTAGTAAATCTCCTGGCTGCTTTATTGTCTTACTGCTTTCTCTTTGTTAACGGCCCCTGCAAACCCTTTCACGTTAAGGGTGGAGAAGGGGACAGCATGGCAAGGTGGAAGAAGTGTGGTCTTTGAAGAGAAATTCCGTATCTGCCACTGACCTTGTGACCGTGGCCATATCCCTTAGCTGTCTGAGTGTGTGCGCCTGTGAACAGGGAGAAACATTCATTCACTCAGAGATTTGTGAAGGGAAGAGCTTGCTGTGGGTGGGGCAATGTGAGCTTCCTCCTTCCTCATCTGAGGGGACCCAGAGAGGAGAGAATCTGGTGGCACAGAGGGTGAGGAAGAACTCATCAGAAGGGTCCTGGGGGCTGGGGCTGCAGACCTTGGTCTGAATCTTAGCTTTGCCCACTGCGCATGGTGTAACTTTGGAAGACTTGTGTAGCTACTCTGAATGCCAGTTTTCTCAAGCAGGCACAGTGCTGGAGCCTGCTGGTTACTTTGACTATAAAATGATAAAGATATGGGTGCACCTTGCATGGTGCTGACAGATCGTAACTATGCTCTCAGAGAGTTTCAGTTCTCATTGCCATTGTCCCCAGTTGTATGTGTGCATAAGTAGATTGCAAAGTTTATTCTATAGAATGTGGCTGGAAATACTCTTGAAATTGGGTAAAGTACTTTGCACGTCATAGGGATTGGGGGAAATGAAGAAGTTTTTCTCTCTGTGCCCAGGGAACACGCGTCCCCTGTAGGATATTGCTACACAGATCTTTTGGGATGGCATTCCCATGATACAGCTTGCCGTTTGGACTGGTTCCAGCGGTCTCCTTGATCCTCTGCTGAGAACTGGGAGTGTGAATCATAGCTTGGTCCTGGAGGTATTTGAGAGATACAGACAAAGTCCCAGGACCAGTATATTTCCAGAGCTTGAGCTGAACTGTGAAGTCGGAGTGGTTACTCCATCTTCTCACTTGTTAGAGAATGGAATTGGCGTTTGCATTTTGAGGCCACGTTCATCCATCAAGCCTGGCAAATGATGAACTCTGAATTTTTTTTTTTGTCTGATTTACAGTCATTTACTATATATTTCTTCATCATTAGTTGGCAGAGAGAAGAAAATTTTTGAGGAAACAAACCTAGCTTTGGAAGCAGAAACAGGGGTTTATTATAATAAATAATAAACAGGGGTTTATTATTCTGTGTTCAGTCATTCATCTGTTAAAAAATGTCTGAGAGCTTACTACTGTCTTCCAGACTGCATGTGAGATACATGTCGGGATGCAACGCTGTGTGTGACAGGGTCCTTGTCCTGTGTCTCCTGGCCTGGTAAGGGTGACGGAGATTTTTAGGAGTTATCCTGTGAGGATAGGAACACGGAGAAGGCGCTAAGTCCCACCCAGAGAAAGAGGGTTTCCTTGCCCTCAGCTAGGCTCGCCTATCAGTCAGGTGCCCCTGGAGCTGGTCTGTATGCAGGCCTGGGTCAGAGACGCCAGGCAGCCCGGACTTGGGTTTTTCAGAAGTTTTTCCAGATGCTTTCATGACCGACCTGCGCCAGTGAGGAGCCACTGCAAAATGGTGGAGGGTCTAAAATCAGTCTATGGCAGTTTGTAGAGGGGAGGAGAGGCCACAAATGAGAGGCCAGCAGGTGGGCTGCAGCAGCATCCCCAGCAGAGGACGGTGAGCGTTCTGATGGGGTCTGAGCCCCTCGGCCCCAGGGTGCCTGCTTTAGGGATGCTCTGGAGTAACGGTGTGGAGTTAGGAGTGCGTGGGAGGTGTTAGGGCATGAGCCAGCATCTCGAGGATCCTCTGGCCTTTTCCGGAAGGACTGAGACTGAGGCTGTCCTGGCTATCTGTTGTTGTGTAATGAGCTACTTAGCAAAGGGCAACAAGCCTTTTGTTATGCTGATCGGTCCTTTATATTAGGAATTTGGATGGGGCTCAGTGAGGGTGGTTTATCTGTCTCACCTGCACCATTTCTGACCTTGGTTGGGAAGTTGAGTAGCCAGAGGTTAGAATCTCTGTTAGAGACTTCTGAATTCCAGCACCCGGGGCGGGGACCTGACCGGCAGGAGAGTGTGCAGAGAGACTCAGTCACAGCAGCTGCACTTGGCCTTTTTCGTGCTTGGACTTTGCACAGCACGGCTTTACCCAGGGCCTTTGGATTTTATTTTATTTTTGGGCGGATCCCTGCTATGTGTTTTGTATTCTTTTCATTTTATTACTGTGACATACATTCGAGATACACAATAATTGTACTCAGGGTTGCTTGGGGAATTGGTGCACTTATATTTTGTCTTAATCACTTTGATCCCCTTTTGTCCTCATTTTCACTCCTTCTTTGTTCCCGAAAGTCAGCCCCTGTTTCCTACTATCTCTCCTTTATTGTTATATTTATATTGGGCTTCTCATACAAGAGAAACTATGTGATATTTAACCTCCTGTGTGTGACTTATTTCACTCATCACTATGGTCTCAAGATGCATCTATTTTCCTACACATGGGTCAAAGTTTTCCTTTTTATGGCCAAATATATTTATATCATAAATGTATCATATATATGTGCCTCCTTGTCTTCAGGACAATGTCTGGGTGGAAGGGCATCCGCGCTGTCTCCATTGTACAGCTCTTGTGAACTGAGTATGTGTGTATAACTGTGCAGAGTTAAAGTTACAGTGTAGCAATGCATGCAGACCCATGTTTGTAGCAGCACAGTTCTGCTGTGCTGTATCATGGAAGCGGCCACAAGCTGCAGATTCCAGACAGAAGAACAAGAGTCCCACCTCTTAATGGGAAGAACATCAAAAAATTTGTGCCCGTTGTCAGATGAGACCGCCACAGAGTTAGAGTTCCATTTGGCACCACCTTGCACCAGCATTACCAGCCTTCAGACTAGGAGCAGTGAGAAAATCCCCTGGTCCTTTTACCAGGGAGGGAAAACACCCATTCTCCCGGGCGACATCCCGGCCCCTGGACTGAGTAGCTTGGTCATGCCCACCCCCAGCTGGAAGGGACACCAGGGAAGTGGCTACTTATTAGAGGGACCAGATTGCCAGGATGGCTGTAGAAGCAATCACGATCCATCCTCTGGGGCTGCTAGGACCAAGTTTGGAAGGGCAGGGTGGGGGGAGGCTGTTTAGTGAGTCAGTCCAAGTGCTTGTCAGGGAGGGCAGCCAGAGATACAGAAAACCTTCTGTCATCAGAAGGTTGGAGAAATTCCTGCTTTCCTATAGAAATTGAAAATGCACATTACCCCATTAAAGTCCAAAGAAGTCCTGTAGTAACGAAATTTGCTTAATGTGGATATCCCAGCATTTAGTTCTCGCAGACCTTTCTGACACGGAACTTCTGTAAATGAGGATGAGTGGGATAGATACACTTTGGAAAGTGCTATTGATGTATAAAGCCAGAGTCTTCTTTTTAGGGTTCTCTCTTAATGTGGGCTGCTACTTCAGATACTAGAGAGTGGGGTATTTATAAAAATAGATGCTTATTTTCCACCATTCTGGAGCCTGGGAGGCTTGATCGGGCTCTGGTGGGGACCCTTCTCCATACAGACTGCTAACTTCTCCTTTCGTCCTTGCAAGGTAGCAAGAGAGTTAAGCTAGCTTTCTGGCCTCTTCTTATAAGGCACTAATCCCATTGATGAGGCTCCACCCCCATGACCTAATCACCTACCAAAGACCTAACTATAAATACCATCTCGTTGGGAATCAGGCATCAACCTATCAGTTCGGGTGTGGAGAGACACAAACATTGAGGTCACAACAGCAGTTAAGCAAATCTGACTCTATTTTGTGGTGGTGTGTGAAGCATGTTTGTCTCTTTTTTCCCCAGTACCAGGGATGGAACTCAGGAGCTCAGGACCTTGTGCTTGTGAGGCAGGAGCCGTGCCACTGAGCTAAATCCCTGGCCCGTTTGTGTCTTGAAGTTACTTGTGTTCATTCATTTCTCAACCAACATCTACTGAGTGACACCACGTGCTTGAAACAATAGTGGTTGTCAAGTAGTCTAGGACAAGAAGGCCAGTCCCAGCCCTTTAACAGATCTGAGTCAGGCCTGGAGAGCGTGGAGAGGAACTACAAGGCGGTCTTTCTTGGGACACAGGGATTTGGTAGGCAGGCTTGACTTTTGCAGACCTGCAGCCCTCAAGGTGAATGTGACTTGGAAGTATAGCATGAGGTTGCACCAGCGCAGGTTAAATACTTCTTAGCTCTGTAAGCGTAAGCAGCATATCTGGATAACAAGGACTTACTGCTTGAGCTGGTAGACTGCATTTCCGGGGTCTTCCAATAAGGCAGGCAGGAAGCCTTGGCCACTCATTGGCTCTGCAGTCCCTTCCTGTCCTTCCTGTGCTCTGTGAACTGTCGGCTGGCCTTTGGAATGCTCGACCAAGGGCAGTGCTGTGGGACATGATTGATGGTACCCTCACCCCAATCATCCATTGGAGCTTAATCCAGATCTGGAACTTCCCACTATGGGCTGCTGTTTAAGCCATCCAATCTCAGCCTTCAATGCATGGGCCCCGCCCGCCCTGCGTGATGACAGCACTGTGCTCTGGCTGTCTGCTGGTGACCCCACCTTGTCCCCTTGTCCCTCCACCTGCTGCTGCTCTCTTCAAAATACCTCACTGCCCTCAGGCTGTGCTCCTGGCCCCTTCATTCCTTTGTAAGAAATTCCACTGTATTGTGTTGCTTTGGTCAAAATAACTAGATAAGCTTCTGTTTCCCCCGCTAAATTTTAAGTGATCCAAAGCCCCAGGCACACTTAACTAATTGGAAAATTTTTTTTTTTTTGGTACCAGGGATTGAACTTGGTTCCTTGCACTTGTGAGGCAGGCGGCGGAACCACTGAGCTACAAACCACTGAGCTACATCCCTGCCCGAAATCAGGTTTTTAAAAAGAGGTGACTCATCCTTTGGAAGAAAGGGATGGTACGCTGGTCAGAAAGCTGCACGCCCATGGGGTTATTTTTTTCACTGCATCCCAGATGTCAAGACCCTGCTGCTGTCTGGCTGGTCAGGGCTTCTGTTGTTAGGGGTGGCAGCGCTTTGTATGCTCACTTTGCCATGAGGCGGGTAGGCACTGTGGGGCATGGAAGGCTCTTCTCTCGATGCTGCCCGTGTCTCTGCCACCACTGCAGCGGGGCCATGGTGCGGGGCATGAAGGTTGCACTCACTGCTAATGCAACAGTGCCTTGGGGTGGTGCCTGATTTGGGAACGAAATGCTGCCAGAAATCTCTCTTTTTTTTTTTTTTGGTACCGGGGATGGAACTCGGTCCTTGCGCTTGCGCAGCAGGCGGTGAATCCACTGAGCTAAATCCCCGGCCCCCAGAAATATCATTTGACACTCCCACCCTGTACAGTTAGGAACCTTAACACACATAGAAATGGTCCATGGCTCTAGCTCCTGCAGGAATCAACTGAACACATGTCCAGGAGAGGCGCGGCTGTGTCCTGAAGTGGCCCAGTATCTTTCCTTCTGTCTGTCATCTTACTTCTTCCTCTCATTCTTTGCTTTTCACTCCCAGGTCTGTTCTCTTCCCTTGCACTTCTTTCCTTTCTTCTTTTGCCTTTCTCTCCATCTTCACTCTCTTCTGTTTTCGCATTTGGGGCTGAAGGATCTGCCCAGTAGGGTTTGGTGGCACCTCATTTCTGATAATTCTTCTTGGTTTCTTGACTTTCTTGACTGTGGCCTGACTCTCCCGTTCAGGATGGGCAAATGTGTTCCTGCGCAGGGAGAAGGGTGATGGAGTTGAGTGACTACTCCGCTGAGATTATGAAAAGGGTGACTATGGAAAGGGTGCTCACTGGGCAGCCGAAGACTTTTAAACCTTCATCTTCTTTCCCAAAGCCAGAAGGTGGGTGGCTTTCACCAGGAAGCTCTGCTAAGCAATGGATGTGTTCTTCCTCTTTGATGATAAGGATTATTGATTTTCTGATTATAGATTGAGGAAACTCGACTCAACATTGACAAGATCTCGGAGCACGTGGAGGAGGCAAAGAAACTCTACAGTATCATTCTCTCTGCACCCATTCCGGAGCCAAGTGAGTGTTTGCTCAGTGGAGTCAGTTGCCCGGCCCGGCGATGCCCCTTTGCACCGGGGCAGAGCCAGTCTTGGTTTCCTTGCTCTGGGCGTGGCAGGGAGTGTACACGTCACCAGCTGGTGCTAACGTCCACACGCACTGCCTCCTTACAGCTGCCACCATCAGCTCCTCTGTTCATGGTGCACTCCATCTACCCGGCCAGTTCTCTGCTCTCTCTTGTGACTTGCAGATTCTCTCTGCTCCTCCCTACTCCATTCTGTCCCAGTCCTGTGCCTTTGTTTACCATTTCTCCAGACTCAGTACTTTTCTCAGGCTCCTTTCCAAATGTTACCATTCAGGTCCACTTTTTCCTCAACAAAGTGTTCTGAGGTGCTTCAAATGTGCAGGGTCCTTCTTTTCTCTAAATCCGCATTTCTGAGGCCAACAGTGTTTTCGCTAATTGTGCCACATGTTGACCGTAGAGTTTTAGGCTGTATTTTCTGTTCCTTTAGGACAAGGAATAAGAGCAATCCTGTGATTTTGCTCTTTACTTTCTTCAGTGGCTCTTTATTTCTTAAAGATTAAGGAAGTCTGTGTGCGTGTGAGATACTGGGGACTGAACCCACGGCCTTCACACTGAGCTACATGCTCAAAACCTTTTTTTGTTTTTTCCCTTTCTTTTTTGAGACAGGGTCTCACTATGTAGTTCAGGCTGGCCTTGAACTCGTGGCATTCCTCCTGCCTCAGCCTCCACAGTGCTGGGACTACAGGCATGTGGCACCACGCCTGGCTTGATTTGACTTTGAGATGGGGTCTCCCTAACTCACCGAATTGCCCGGGCAGGACTCAGGACTCAGGACTCGTCCTGTCTCAGCTCCGCAGTGCTGGGATTAGAGGTGTTCCCTACCACACCTGGCTTAAAGGAGTATTTCAGCAGAGGTATGGGAATGGTCTTGGTCACATTCCCTCTTTCTCTCCACCTGTTTCTCCTGTCCATATTACCTGTCCTGCAGTTGTACTGAATCTGGGTGTTCCCTCTGACTTGGAGCCTCATTCCTTTTCCATGTTGCTCCTCCTCCCTGGGACAGCAGCTCTTAAGTGTCCTCTGCTGCCTGGTTAACCTTACTCCTTCGTTGACCAGCCTGTTTCTGTCTACACAAGCTTCCTGGCCTCCAGCCTGTGCTCAGGGGCCCTTTGTAACTGCCCTGTGCACACCTTGACCTTAACTCGAACTTTGCTCCACACTGCTTACTTTAACTGCTGTTTTATTTCTCCCTCATCCCCATTGGACTTTGAATACCTTGATTACAAAGTTTGTATCTTCTCTCCAATTCCTTGGTTCCTAGCTCAGTTCTGAGCTTACAGTAGATGTTGAAGGATTGTTTTTGAATGGACTGCAGCAAATACTTATGTTGTGCCAAGCAGTCTAGGACAGCTCTGGGGATATTGTAGGTGTATCAGAAATATGTGCTTCATTTGAAGCTGAAAAGCCCTGGAACCTGTAGATGTGCCCAGAGCACCTTCTACCTTCTGAGATGAAGCCTTCAGGGTGAGTTCCTTCTAAAAGCAAGGCTCTCAAAACTTTGTTTGTATACTGGAAAATTAGGTAGGAAGGCTTCTTAAAAAGGCCGATTTTAGGGCTCTTTTTATTCTATAGTTTGGGATTGAATGCCTAGAACATGCCTTTTAAAAATCGGCTCTCTGTGACTCCAGGGGCCTTTTCTGGGGAGCACACTGGGAGAAGCACTGCTGTGAGCTTGGGTGCCCGGGCAGCTCCTCTCCTCTGCTGACTGAAGTAACTTACAAAGCAGTTAGTCCTATCTTCTCTGATTTTATCTCCTTTGTTTACGCAGAAACCAAGGATGACCTCGAACAGCTCACCGTGGACATCAAGAAAAGGGCCAACAGTGTCCGGAACAAACTCAAGAGTAAGAGGGGAAGAAGGGAGCAAAGGGAACAACAGCCCCCACCCTGCAGTTTTCCGGGCCACTTCCTCTGAACTGACACTTACCTGGGCCAGGCTGATGCCCTTCTAACAGCTTGTGGTTTGGGCAGTGTTCCTGGAATGAGCTGTTTTAGTCCCAGGAATTTACCTTCTCTTGAAACCTGACTAAAAGTTGAAATACTCTAGAACTGAACTTAAGAGAGGGGAGTTCAAAGGTCCTTTCAGCTACTGACTTGGTACTTTACCTTAGTCTCTGTTTCCTTACTGGTCCTGTTTTCCTGGCACCTACATTTAGTTGAATGGTAATTTTGAGATCTACATTTGCGGGGTGATTACTTAGCCTGCTGACCTTCTTAGCGGACTAGGTATCTCCTGGTGGGCATCTTCCTGTTACCACCCTTTGGTCCCCACTTGAGAACATACTTCACTGAAGATGTTGTCACAGGTTCCGTTCTCTTAGGGACTCAGAAGGTCTGCTTAGTTCCATGGATACTGTCTTTGTTTTTGAGTCTTGGGGATGCAACCCAGGGCCTTCACGCTGAGCTACTTCCCCTCCCCTCAAGTCCCCTTAATTTTTTTTTTCTGGTACTGGGCATCAAACTCAGGACCTTGGACTTGCAAGGCAGGCATGGTGCCACTGAGCTAAATTCCTGCCCCCCCCCCATCAAATGTTTAAACTTTGAGACAAGGTCTTGCTAAGTGGTTAGGCTGGGCTCAAACTCTCAGTTCTCCTGTCTCAAGAGTGCTGGGGTTATAGGCCTGCACCACAACACCCAGTTAGTCTGTATCCTTGCCCAGAGTAATTAATGAGTGCGTGCTCTTGGTCAGGGAGAGCAGTTTTGCTGAGCGTAGCTTATCATTTATCCCCACCCCTGTTACTGTCACAGCTTTCATGGGTGGGGAGAGTAGGGTCCTCCCTGGCCCCTTCCAATACTGATGCGTGCTGTGCCTGCCAGGGGCACTGTGCTCATCTAATCTTCCCATTGGTATTCTGAGCCAGGCACGGCAGGAACATCCCTAACCTGAGGTCGGAAATCCCAAGTGCTTTGAAATCTCAAGCGTGCTCAACACTGACGAGATGCCAGAAGTAGAAAATTACCCACCTTGACCTCATATGACAGATTTCAGTCAAGAAACAGGAGCACTAAAAAATATGGCACAAATGGACGTTCCGTGTATGTTTAAGGAGAATATAAAGCATAACTGAATTTGGGGTCCTGTCCCCAAGATACCTCATTATGTCCATGCAGATATTCCAAAATCTGAAACACCTCTAACTTCAAAACGCTTTGGTCCCCAGCATCTCTGGCGAGGACATTCAGCTGGTGCCGTTACTGTGCCATGTTACAGACAGGAGAGCAGAACGTTAGGAGAGGCTGCGTGGTGTTCTCCAGGTCACAGCCCAGCCAGTGGTGCACGGGGATTTGGGCCTGCGTCTCCTGGTCACCGAGCAGCCACCCTCTTCACCCTGTGCTAGACTTGGGAATAAATAACGAAGGCTGAGAACAGCAAGGCTGGCTCTGTGAGCTGACCTTCGAGACCGTGCCTACTGTTGTTCCAGCCCCTGGCTTCTGCGTGTGTGAGTGACTGAGGAGGTCTGCGTGGAACAGTGTTTCTTGGGAGGGAGAGCAGATGTGCTGCTAGAATAATCCTCCTCTCACTCCAGGTATGGAGAGGCACATTGAGGAAGATGAGGCCCGGTCGTCAGCTGACCTTCGCATTCGGAAATCCCAGGTACGTTTATCCTCCTTGGTCTACCAGTCAGCTCCAGTCCTTTAATATTTTTTCCCTCAGCTTTAGAATCCTTCCCTTCTTCTTTCCCTTGTTCCTTTTTTAACTGGAACTCAATTTGAAGAACGGTAAAGGGAAGTGTTCAGGTTGAAGCGGGATCAGGGCTAGGGTTTAGCCTTTAGGCTCTTCCCTCACAGCCTCCTTCTCTAAGGCGGTCCGGGTCACTTCCTGAGGCTCCCCAGAGCACAGTTCACTGTCTGCTTATACTCGCTTCCCTTCCGTTTTCTCTCTTCTCTTCTCTTTCCATCCACCCATCATTCATTTTTGGTGGTACTGAGGATTGGACCTAGGGCCCTGTGCAGTCTCCTCCTTTTACGGGCAAGGAAATTGATGCTGTCTCTCTAAAGAGTGAGTCATTAGTTGCCTATTTTGGAACGAGGCATTTTAGGGATCATCAAAGCTAGGATCCTTGACCTCACAGAACTAGTGTGACATTCCAGGTGGCATAGGGAACTATTTCCTATGGGCCACACAATAGTGTGATAAGACATAACTAAACATGTGGTGCTCTTAGCACTCAGCAATCTTGGGGAAACCGGGTTGGCCAGGGTGCCTGTGTGGACAGGCTCAGGAGGGTTTCCCCCTCACACATGCGTGTGTGTGGGCAGCCGCAATGGTGGTGATGGACAGTGACATGAAGAGGACAGTATGTCTGGAGAAAAAGGTTTGCTGTGGGACAGCAATGCTGAATGGTAGATAATGCAGTGGCACACTCCAGAGGCCTTTGGGTACCAGTCTGGGGCACTGGATCTGACCCAGTAGCCTGTTCCAGGACAGTACATTAGGACATTGTGGTGGCTGTTTGAAAGGTGGGTAGGAATGGGGAAGGGACAGGAGGCTGTAGGTCTCTTAAGTTTTTTGCAAAAGTTTGGTCTGAATTTGCATGGCAGAGGTAGGTTTGGAAGAAGAATAGATGCTGATGCTTTCTGGAAAGGAGAAATGAGCAGGGCTTGGTGCTGGGAGGCAGGCAGGTAATGCAAAGTATTACGAAGCTTTGAGCGTAGGCATCCAGGGCTGTTGAGAGAATAACTGCCTGTAAGCAAGAAAAGCTGGGCAGATCAGCGAGGAACTCAAAGGTCTTTGCCAGACATGGTACGTAAGAAGGGGGGTGCCAGCTTAGCAAGCAAGCCAGGGGCTGTGGCAGAAAACACTACTAGTCAAAGTGGGTGCAGGCAGGGCCTTGAGAGCCTCACATTAGCTCCTTTTTCCTCAGTGACCATGTGAGGTCAGCAGAGCAGGTGGGGATGCTGACGCCATGTTTTGGAATTGGCAGTGGACTCTCGGTGGCACAAAACCAGGAGATCAAAAGGTTGGGTCTGCTGGGTGGTCTCCTGCTTCCACACTCGGTGCTGCTGTCGACCAGGCCATGTGGGGTGGGGAAGGGATTTTATGGCAGTCGTAGACCTTCCTCTTCTTACCTGCTGGGGACTTACTCACTTAACATTGTTCCTGTAGCACTCTGTCCTCTCCCGGAAGTTTGTGGAGGTGATGACCAAATACAATGAGGCACAGGTGGACTTCCGTGAACGCAGCAAAGGGCGAATCCAGCGGCAGCTTGAAATTAGTATGTGTTTGAGATTTGGCGTGCGGCCCTCCTCTCCTTTTTCCTACCATGTCATTGTCCATCCCTGGCTGGGAGGCTCTGGGAGAAGCAGCAGCAACACTGCTTATGGTTTCCATGTACTACTCTGGGCCCAATTCTAGAACAGATGTTAACATTGGCACATCCTGAGTGCTGCATCTTAGGCTGGAAAGTGGCACAGGGTCTGTCAGGCCTGAGTCACTTTATTCTGATGGAATGTGGCACTTCCTCATGGCTAGAAGGGAGACACCTGTCTCCTGTGGCTTCATTTCATCTTTCTGCTGTGTGTTAGATGGCACATTTAAGAAATGAAAGGCGTGCAGCTAGTTGCTGTGAGGAATAAGGAAACCAATGAAGCCATGGCCTCTAGGAGTTTAATAATACGGAAGGCAAGGCCTTGTAGGCCAAGTGTACTTTAAGTGGGAGGGACTGTGTGACAAGGATGTAACCAAGAAAGAGCAAGTGTGCTTAGGAGTGGCAGTTTGTCCAGAGTCTGGGAACAGGGTATGTGGAGCTGCTGGTCAGGTCCAGGGGGGTTGAGGGAGGGCTTGCCCACGAACTGCTTTGTTACGTGGGCAGAGCACATGGGGCAAAGAAATAGCCTGAGCTGGGAGACAGTGGAAATCACTGTGGTAAGCAGTTTCGGAAGGGAACTCCTGACACTGTTCAGGATGAGTTGGATTAGGGGAGAACTCGGAAGAAAAACGAGTCTGGAGGCTGGGGAGTGTGTGTGGGTCCTGGTCCTCACCTATTCTTAGTTGCTGGGACCTGTTAAAATGGGAAGTGCTTTGACCTTGTATTTGATGTTCTACTTTTGTTAAAAAGCTGGGAAAAAGACTACAGATGAGGAGCTGGAGGAGATGTTGGAGAGTGGCAATCCTGCCATCTTCACTTCCGGGGTGAGTGACTTGGGCACCTGGCCTTGCGGGTACAGGGTAAGCAGCGTCACAGGGAGGTGGGCGGTGGGGAGTTCAGTGGGAATGGGGGGTGCTGCGGAGAGGCAGTGTTTGCTGCAGGGTGCCGATGTCCTGTGTGTGTGTCCGGTTGCAGATCATTGACTCGCAGATTTCCAGGCAAGCCCTCAGTGAGATTGAGGGTCGGCATAAGGACATTGTAAGGCTGGAGAGCAGCATCAAGGAGCTCCATGACATGTTCATGGACATCGCCATGCTGGTGGAGAACCAGGTAAGTGGCAGTGAGAAGAAGGGCCAGGATCTCGCAAGAGCAGAAGAAAGGGATGTGGGAAGTCCGGTGAGGTGGGGTGGGACGGACAGGGAATGTGCATATGGAATAAAGGAATCCCAGCACCCTAGCTGTGCATTCTTAGCAAATGCTGACCCTCTGGGCTCTCTCACCCTTGCCTTTCCTGCCTGTTACTGTGGCCTTGCAATCTTTTCTGGTTCATACAGTTTTGATGTGTTGTGCAGTACCTTGTCCGCTCAGCCCAGGGACCAATTTTCTTCCTTCCTTTTCATTTTTTAAAAATTAGAGATAACAGGTTTGTAATGATGCTTTAAAACAGTCTCCTGATATGGTTTCACTGGTGACACTGAAAACCTGTGATCTCTTCTCAGTTCAAGGTGAAAATTTAGTGCAACTTAGTCTGGAGGTTTTTATTCTTTTCCATTTTAATTTTTTTAAAAATTTCTAAAAATTTTGTCACTTTTTGGTATGGAACAAGAGCTGACAAAGAAATAGTAGAAGAATATTTACAGATGACCTGGAAAGACTCCAGGTGCTTAGTGGGATGGGTGTTCACCCTAGCATCCTTACTCAGGCATACTCTGCCCTCAGATGGTGCTGATTTCATGTAGTCAGATGGCTCCTATCTCTTACAGTGCTACGGGGCCATAGGGCTGTGCCATGTTTACCAGGCACTTCAGCTGCTCTGACTCCCGGATAGGACTGGAAACTGCTTCCTTAGTAGACAGGTGGCAAAGCCTAGAAACCCGGGCATTGCTTGACTGGTGTTTCTCTGCTATGGGCCACAGAGCCTTCCCCAACCCTTTCCTACCCTGTGAGATCATTTCTCAAGTCTCTCCATCCCGAATCTTCTCTTTTCCCCCTACACTGCCTTGCTGAGGAACTGGTTTGGGAGTCAAGTGATGGTAAGTCCCTCGCTGTGCTTACAGAGCCACTATGTGATGGGATTAGATCAAGGAAGGCTGGAGGGGATGAGGGGATCCCCATCGTCAGATACCTGCGAGTTAATTGCAGTGACCAGACTTCCCTGTCAGGGGATAACAGCTGGAGAATGGTTGGGAATCTTATTAAGAGGCCACTGTTTAAGGAAGAAGATAACCAAATAGCTTAAGTAAGTCTCATATCTGTCACTTAAGGGGCCTGGGAATTTCTCTTGGACAAAGCATATGTTCCCAACCTCAGACATGGATTGAAAACCTACCGTGTGCCGTGTACTGTTCTACAGTAGTGAACACACCTCATGAGGCTGAGTGAACTTGGTTTGGTCCTGAATGACCAGGAGAGGCCAGCATCCTGGTGATGCTCAAACAGCAGCAGCAGCAGTAGCAGCAGCAAAGAACAAACACAAGATATTCTGATGTTTGTCCCTCTCCATATGCTTAAGTTAAAAAAAATGGGAGTGGGAATCCCTCCGAATATATTCATGCATGGTCACCAGGCTTCTAGCTAGTCTGCTTCAGATGCCTACCCAATGGGGCTGGTCACAGAGTTTCATGAGGAGTCACCACCAAGGACTGGGGACCTTGAATGTATACAGGAGCCCTACAGTCTCAGCTGCTTCTATGACTGTAAGACAGTCCCTTCCCACATTAGCTCAGGCTGCTCTGGTGGGTTTCCTGGGTGTGACGCCTCTCTGTTCTTTGCAGGGTGAGATGTTAGATAACATAGAATTGAATGTCATGCACACAGTTGACCATGTGGAGAAGGCACGAGAAGAAACTAAAAGAGCTGTGAAATATCAGGGTCAGGCCCGGAAGGTGAGATTTTCCTGCTGTCTTCAAAGAGAGTCCATGTCTGCTGTCTCTGTCTCTCTGTCTCTCTGTCTCTGCCGCCACTGCCTCTTCCATCTGGGTAAAGGGAGCCATGATTGACCGTATTGAGAACAACATGGACCAGTCAGTGGGCTTCGTGGAGCGGGCTGTCGCAGATACCAAAAAGGCGGTCAAGTATCAGAGTGAAGCCCGGAGGGTGAGCGCCTTCGTCTTAGTTGGCCCTGCGTGCCTCCTCCCCCCGTCACCCCACCTGTGCCTCTGGGCCCCGTGCCTTCCCTCTCTGTCCTGTGCAGCATCACCCAGAGCCTTTCCTAGAGCCTGGCCTCCTGCCCTTCCTCCCCAGGGTGTCCTGCATGGATCTGGCTCACATGCTTTCTATCAAGAACCCACACGTGAAAGGCAGCTCTGCAGGATGAATGCACAGCCAGGGCTCACTGCTGATTTTCTGGCGGGCAGCTCACGAGCCTTCTAGGTGGCACATGGGACTCCGTCCTTCCGAACACCCCTCTTCACTGTCTTTCACTATGCTAGCCCAAGCCCTGCCCTGAGTATCTTCTCTGTTCTTGTACGTAGCACTGTGCTAAATGCTATGTAAACAGTTTATCTAGGGAAGCACCTATTTTTTTCTACTTTTAGATAAAACAGTTGAGGGTTAGAGGTTAAGTAGCTGGCTCCAATCCACCTAATAGCAGAGGTAGGATTCAAACACAGGTCCTAATCATGTTCTTCCCACAACACCACTGTGTCTGTCCACCCTGGTCTCTCTGTTGCTCAAGGATGTCTAAGCTTCTCTACTCACTCACTGGGGGGCCGGCTCTGGTGGCTTCTGCCTTTTACTGTTCTTATTTGATTATTTCTCTTGGTCTCTAAGAGTTTTGTTCTTTAGTTCTTTGTTTTTCTTTTCCCTGTGCCTGTGGCTTATGCAGGTATTTAGGGAGGTGGGGAGTTATTTTACACCATGAGTCCATGCTGAACCATACTACCTGACTCCCATTCAGTATTCTGGGTCTGATAGGTTCAACTGGGCTTTAGGGGAAAGATGAACAGAAGATGGAAATTAGGATAGCATAAAAAATGTCTGTACACTTCCTCTTGGAAAGGGAAACCTTTTGTTTATAACGGCCAGTGTCTGCTTGGAGACCCCATGACAGTGGCTCTTACTGTGTCTCTTCATATACACAAGACAACTGTGAGTGAGTGCTGAGAAAAAGCTCCGTACTTCCATCTGCTGGCACTGCTAGCTAAGAAGTAATTTAAGAAGTAAAATACCCTTAAAGAATATCTTTATGGAGATGTAAACTCCTTTCTTGGAATGATAAGATGCCTTCTATGCAGAGCAGCAGGGTAGGGTTTTAGATGAGTTATTTTTGTAATAATGATCTGTTTTTACTTGTCTTATTCCTTCTTCCAGAGACTGATAATTATCATTGTGGTAATAGTTGTGTTGCTGGGCATTTTAGCATTGATTATCGGACTTTCCGTTGGGCTGTAATAAGAACGGCCTAAGGGGCTGCTGCGCTGAAATGTAAGTAAATGACTGGCTCTTCGGGACTGGGGATTGGCTTCTCACGAGGAGGCGAACCTGGGAGTTCAAATTCTACTTCTTTTCTCTAATGATTGGCCCTGGGCACAATGAGCATTCTAAGACTTGTTAGTTGTTGGGTTTTTTTCATCTCCTTAAAATTCTGTTCTCAGGTTCTGGCTGTAGTACATGGGTCAGGTCTCCTGCTTGTTCTTGGCCTGTGCATTTGGTCACTCTTCTGTTGTCATCGATCCTGTCACCTCTCCTGGAAAACTCAACTCTCCTTGCCAAGGAAGGATGGGTGGAAGTTGGGTATAACCTATGTCTTGGATCTGGGGTCTGTCTTCTGAATTCTTAGAGGCTTTGCTTTATATCCTTTCGGTCTAAAGGAAGCTTTGAGTTGGGGGCTGGGCTCCTTAGAATTTTATTTGTAGCTAACTGGTTGGAATTTGAATGAGGTAATAACATTTTTGAGTGCTGAGTTGTACCTGGCAATCTACTAAGTACTGTAAACACATACCACTGAATGGTCACAACACCCTTATGGGAGAGGTAGTAGTAGTATGCACATTTTACAGATAGAGGAACTTAAGTCTTTTTGTGTGTGTGTGACAGGGTCTCCCTATGCAGTTGAGGCTGGCCTCAAACTTGGGGCAATCTTCCAGCTGCCTCCTTCTCTGTCTCCTGAGTGCTAGGATTACAGGGATGTGCCACTATGCCCAGCATGGAGGAATTTAGTCTTAAAGAGAAGTTAAGTAAAAGGGCCAAGTTCACAGAGCCAATAGTGTACTTAGGAAATTTCTCCACTATATCTTAGCTTCTCTTTGTAAAATAAGGAAGGCATTTATCATTGTCTACAGAGTCTAGAGAACCTTGGAGAACAGAGGTTTTAAAATTTAGGCTATTTTCTTTAAACTTTGTTTAACAAGATAGTGCTGACCATATCAGGCTTATTAATAGCAGTTGGCATGGCTATTAGACAATAATCTAGTTACTGGGATACTAAGACTTTTGAAATATTTTTTCCCGAATATAGCATGTGTTGCTAAAAGACCTATAAAATACAAAAAAATCTAGCTTAACTTTTAATATCATTGCTGATAACCTTGTGACACATTCTCTCACCCACTCATAGTTTAGCTAGCGCAGACTATATCATCTATAGTTTGTTTCCAGTTACAAAATCATAAGATTATTCCACATCACTAAAATCTTTTTAAATCTGGTTTTAAGCATGCAGCTGTGGAGACCCTCTCGAATGTTCATACTCTTTCAGTGCTGGAGTTTAATGGTGTGACTAACCTTATGCAGTATTTTTCTTATTTTAATTTTCTCTATTATGGATTCATCGGAGTTGGGTTACTGAGGTAACATACACACATTAAGTCCTGAGAGCTGATCCATCCTTGTACAATTTTCTTCTTTCTTTTTTCCCATGTCTTCTCTCTCTCTCTCTCCCTGTTTTTGAGACAAGGTCTCCTTTTGTCGTGCAAGCTGGCTTTCAACTTGCAGAGCTCCTCCTGCCTCAGCCTCCCAAGTGCTGGGATTACAGGTGTGTGCCGCCACCCCGGCTCCTTCGCTTTATTCTATTTTGGTACTGGGGATCTAGCTCAGGACCTTGAGCTTGTGAGGCAGGTGGTGGCACCCCTGAGCTAAACGCCCTGCCCTGCCTTCATTGTATTTTTGCCTAATGTGTCTCTTCATTCTTTCTCTTTTCTTGTAATGGCCGAGTCTGAAAGTCAGATTATTATTCAGCTTGCTTTGAGAGAAGAGCAGTGAGGTGACTCTCCTTTAGGAGGCACTTAGTTGTAGGCTCTTTTTCTTCTCTTTCTTCTTCTTCCCTTTTTGGTACCAGGGATCAGACTCAGGACCTTGCACTGCGGTGCAGCTGAGGTGCAGTGCCACTGAGCTACACCCTTGGTCTGAAAGTGTAGCTCTTGAAAGTTTTTGATCATCAAAATTTGAGTTTTATTCTGAGTTTTAACCATCTTCTTAGAAAAGATGTTAAGATAAAAAATGGTATAATACTTGTTAGCTTTCCATAATGGTCGAAAGAAATCCTGTATATTCATGGTGCCCTTTAACATTCGTTCCTAATTCCAGAATGTAAATGAAAGAGACTAATGTTTTTAGGTAACCCAGGACTTTAAAATGCTAAGTTGCTGAGCAGTTAAGATGCTTGTCCTAGTGTATTCTGTATGCTCTAATAAGGTCCAGACTGATACTGCCTAGGTCTGGGCCCCCCCCCCCATCCCCCTGTCACCCAGTTTTCTGAACTGAGGAAAGGGAGGTAATCATGTTTACACTCTCCAGTGGTATGCCAGTTTTAGGGTATTATCTGTACACCCAATTTACAGATGGGGAAGCTCTCTGATTTGCAGTCTATTTAAGAAATTTAGCTGGGTGTGGCTGGGTGTGGTGGTGCATCCCTGTAAGCCCAGGCTGAGACAGAAGGATCAGAAGGATCACCATGAGTTCAAGGCCAGCCTGGGCTACATGGTGAGTTTAAGGCCAGCCTGAACTACATAGTGAGACCCTGTCTCAAAACCAAACCCCAAAACAAAACCAAACCAAACAAAATCTTGCCCAGGCTTACAGTGGAATAGCCATAATGTGACCTTCGGAACCTCTCCATACCCTGAATTGTGCCTTTCAGAAGAGTAGGTTCACGGAGAAGACTGGAATATCAGAAAGCTTCCTAAGCTTGTATTCAAAGGAGGAAGCTTTCAGCCAAGTGATTGTTCCCCTGCCCAAGTGCTCAAATAGGTGTGCGACATCCCATGTCACACAGGCTTCCAAAAGGCCTAGTTTTGTCTGTTCTCCCCTCTCGTAATTGGGATCTGTGTTCTTTAACAGTGGAGTATTAACTCCTGGTCCTGTCTTACGTTTGTCTGCGGCATGGTTTGGTGCTGATTTTTCCATTGTTCTCCTTTTGCAGTTGTTTCTGATCTCTCCTTTCTACTTCCTGGGTTTGTGGCTGAATTCTCCAGTTGTTCACCATCCTGAACACTGACGAGCACTTCTTCTTCCTGCCTCTCCCAGAACTTGGTTCCACTGCAGCCTGGTGTGGCCACCCTTGTCTTCAGATGGGAGTGGAATCTGATTGGCCTTCCTGAGAGCCAGGGGGACCCATCCCTTTCTTTCCTTGTAACCTTCCTTGGACCTGACTCAGCAGCCCTGGAGGAAGCTCATCTACCTGATGGCAGCCCTGAGGTCTCCTCAAAGCCCCATCTTGCCCGAGCAACCAAAGTGCCTTCCCTCCCGGACTGCCTGAACCCACCCAGCTTGCTCCTTCCCTGTGTCAGGTTGTGCCCTGTACCTTGGGAAGCCATGTGAGACTGTCCCCAGGTACTACATGTTCTACCTCATGGAGTGTTCTGTACCCAGAACTTGCGATGTACTTTCTAAGGGGAGTGTCTTAACAAAGCAGAGGGTCTCCTGTAGCTTTGGCAACAACAGGGCTTGGCTCAGTCTTCAACCTGGCAGGAGGCCAGTTTTCAGACTGTTGTCCTTATGTCCTGGAAACAGGAGGGACCAGCAGATGCCATTTTGGTTTGGAAAGTTGACTGCTTTGAAATTAAGCTCTTACTAAGCTCAACTTGGGGGCCAGGTTCCCCTTCCTGTGTTGTATTCTTTCATGTTTACTCAGAGGAATCAGGATGATACAGTCATCTGAGGCTATCTTTTGCAAAGGTGGAGGGAATGGGATGTTTCCCTATCCGAGTCTTGGAAAGTCAGTGCTCACTGTTAGAAAGTGCTTCTTTGTGAAGCCTTTGATGCGAGGCCAAAAATAACCATGGATTTAAAATTGGACTGGAGACAGGTGCTAGTCTGAGGCTCTGGAATGTTTAATGAGACTGTGTGAGTACTGAGTCACTTAGGTGTTTCAGGTGTACTTTTATAACTGTGTGAGACTCATGTACCTATGTGTGTCTCTCTCTCAGGAAGTAGGAAAGTAGAAGTGACCTCAAAAAACCCAACCAATCAAACACAAAAAGTCACTTTGAACTAGGCTAAAAATTAGGTAAGAAACATTTGCTTTCCTCCAAATGTCACTGTAGGACGAGGATCTCCCATGTTACCAAGGAACTTGTTTTCTAGATGAGTACTGGGACAATCCAGTGGCCTCTTTGGAGCGAGGACTGAGTTGGTGCCCAGACATTTTTCTGCGTAGCAGACGGAGGGTGTAATGTTTGGCACCTCCCTGCAGCTGCTGCTTGAGGCTTGTCTGGAGACTGTCCACAGCAATCTGGCATTATGGACAGGACCTTTGGGATGTCCTCTCTCTGGGGCTCAGGCAGCTGGGACAGACCAGACTGCAGAGTGGCTCTTCCTGCTCTGGGTGAATGAGATTTATAGGTTCTTCGTTTCCTCCAGTTCTTATCACAGGGGAAGCAACAGCCAGGAAATCCCGTGGTGACTGCTCATGCTCTGGCGGGCCCCTCGGGTCCTTGCTGGTCTCATCCAGTCTCCCCAATTTAGGTGCGAGCTGTATTTCAGCGCTGACTTTAATGGTCTCCAGGACCGGGCGAGTACTGCCCACCAGCTTCCTTTGCAAAGGTTCCTCATTCCCGGCACTCAGACAGAGCCACAGGGGTGCCCTCCTCTCCGTGGTTATGATGTCTGACAGGGACTGGTCCAGCAACAAGGAGGGAGACAAACTAATCCCAGGCCTTGGCTCCCTTCTGAGATGAGGCCTGGTGCTTAAAGTTTGGAACACGGCATGTGAAGGGTTTTTCTTGTTTGTATTTTTTTAAATGTAAACTTGATTATTTTATTGCTAATTTAAAAATAAATGACTTTATATTGATTGTGAAATGGCTCTACCTCCCGTCCTAACACATGGTGGTTTGGTGCCACGGTGTGGTGATTTTTGTTCAGGTTTTGGATTGGGGTTAAATCCTTCCGCAACGATGGTCCTAAGGTTCAAGTTCTTGGAAATGGCTTAATTTCCCAAATGCGCCTTAACTGTATTGGAGTCTCAGAGCTGAGGTGCTGGCCTTGAAAGAATCTGGTCCACGCACTGAGAGTGCCTTACGTAGCAGAAGTGGGAGGGAGACCTATGGTGTCATCTGCCGGAAGGCAGGACAGCAGCAACAGCCACAGATCTCTCACCTGAGACATCTCTGGAGTCTGGGTTCTGGAAGCCAGATCCATGTCCTGTCCTTTTCGCTGCTCCCCCACTTCACTCCCGTGCCTGTGTCTGTCGGGACCCTGTGTCTATGTCAGTGCCGTTTCTCATGTGGGTTTTCTTTCCCTGTCTGGAGAGCAGAAGAAGGTGATGATCATGATCTGCTGTGTAGTCCTTGTGATCATCCTGGCGTCTACGATTGGGGGCGTACTCGCCTAAAAAGGTGAGCTGTGTGTGGGGAGGGCCGCGCCTGCTTCCCACTCGGCTGCTCCCCAGAATCTGAGTAACTAAAGGGGTGTTTCAGGGAGAAAAAGGAGTTTAGAATGAGTTAGAGGCAGGTGGTCTGAGGAATAGAAAGGAGACAGAAGGCAGCTATCCGCCTGCCTGGCATAGCTGAACCTGGTAGCAGAATACAGCACTTTGAAGAGGGTGAAGGTGCAAAATTTAGGCCTTGGGATCTGAAAATGGGAAAGGAGCAAGAATTAGTTTTATGGATTAGGTAGACCCTGAACTGTTTAGAAGAGAGCCACGGTAAGTATCTTCCCTTCCAAGGTCAGGGTAAGTTAGCACAGCCTGAGGAAAAGGGGTGTGATCCTGGCCAGGAACCTCACGGTGACTCCACCCCAATGCCCTGCCCTTCTGCCCTCACAGATGGACCCTCGACTGGCACTTCTAGTCCTCCTTTCACCTCGGTGGTGCCATCGCTTCTCCACTGCAGACTTCTCATCAGCCATGCCTTCTTCCATTAGGAAACATCTTATGACACTGGGCACAGATAAATTGCTTATTACAAGTTAGGCAAAGGGAGAACCAATTTATGAAAATATGGAATCGAGATGGGTGGGGGTGAGGGAACAGCACAGCAGTACACAGCTGTTCAGGCTGAGGTCCGAGGGAAGGGCCTGCAGGGCAGAGCGCAAACACACCGGTGTGTTGAGGTCCCACTTGAACCTGTGAGTTGGGCGCTGCAGCTCACCCAGTCTGGCAGGGTCTTCCAAGAACTGCCACTAAGATCAGGACACTTGCTGCTCCTGCTCTCTGGTCTTTCAGGTCTCACACTCGACCAATCAGGCATCTGCTTCCTTCATCAGGGACCCACAGTAGTCCTCAAGATGAGGCTCATCCAAGGGTGGGCATCTCGCCTGTCTCGTTCACTGTGTTCCCCCTGCCTGGCACAGTGCCTGCCACTCACAGGTGGTCAAATATTTGCTGACTGAATGACCTACAGTCAGGCTGTGATTTCATTCATGGATGAGTCCCTGGGTTTGACTTTTATCTATAAGACATCAATGGGAACAGGGTGTGTTGCTATCAGAGGCTACGGGCTGATCCATTTGTAAAAATATTACAATGGGTGCCCTCAATCACAGCAGATGCTATGCAGGCTGTCTCTGGGCGGAAGTGGTGGAGCCCTATCAGTACCTTCCATCCCACGGACAAGATCATCAAGATCATCGCAGGTGGGTGGCTCAGTACTAAATCCAGATTGCCAGCTAAGGAAGTTCTAGGCTGAATTCCCAACCATCAACAGTAGCATTCTAATCCACAACATGGAGATATTAGCCTTTTTTGTTTAAAGGCTAGTGTCTCCTTTATTCAGAAAATAAATACCTTGAACACCCTTTGAATCAACATATTTCAAATCACATTAAACGGAAAGGGAATACTTCGGGAACTGTGAACAAGTGTAGGAAAGTATGTTCCTGACAATGGGGATGAAGTGTCTCCAGCAGCTGAATTCATGACCCAGCAAGGCCTCTCACCAGGTGGAGCTACACACCAATCTTAGGACACACACACACACACACACACACACGCGCGCATGCGTGCGTGTGCGCGCATACACGGACACACATGGACACGGTGACGGGCAGCACTGCCTGCAGATGTGCTGCTAGGCCAGGTGCATGGGTAGCTCCCCTCTTTAGCCTCCAAGCCTTCCTTTGACCTGATGCATTCTTCCTGGTGGACCCTGGGGATGCATCTGGTCGGGCTCGCCAGGGCCACACTCCTCCAGTCAGGGCAGAGAATTTCCTCTTCTTCGGATGCAAGAACCGCTGTTTCCGTGACTTCCACAGTTGACTTCCTGCCTCACGCTGTTACCTGCCTCTCAACCATGTGCACCATGCACTGGTGCTGTTGCCAGCACTGTCTGAGCACAAAAGCACTCAAGGCCCAGTCCCCAAGCCAAGATCCAGTGTGTGCAGCTGTAACCAGCTGTGTGTGCATTAGCCTCAGTCTACTGTGATTATACTGCAAGAGGGTCACTAGAAATACATTTAAAAATTGCAGACTGTAGTGCTCGAGGGCCATCCAACTGTTACATTTGTAGTTTTCAACTAAATTTTGCTTATGTGTGATACCAGGGATTGAACCCAGGGGTGCTCTAGCGCTAGGCTCCATTCCCCAGGCCTTCGTCTATCTTCAGACAGGCTCTAAATTGCCTAGATTGGCCTTGAACTTGAGACCCTCCTGTTTCAGCTTCCCAAATGGCTGGGACCACAGGCACGTGCCAGCACTCAGCACAAGTGGTCTTGTATCTCTATTCATCTGCATTTTCTGTAGTTTGAAGAGGGGACAGAGACTACAGCTGGCTGGCTCTCATCTTGTTATGGCCACAGGGGACTGGCATTGGTGCTGAGAGTCATGGCCGCCGCTCCTCTCACAGTGGTATCTGTGCGCTGCACGGCACAGGGCACCGTACAGACCCTGCAGGGACAGAGGTAGCGCCGGCACCCTCCCTCCTGCCGCCAGGACAGCAGCACAGAAGCCAGCTTTGCCATCAGTCCCTTGCCTGCGAGCTGCGTTCCTTGTCACGGTGTCCACTGTCTCCTCTTCCAAGACTGAGGGAAGCTGGGTAGCTGGGCACTAGTACACACCTGTTGAACCCATTAGCTTCTGTTCTGTCATCTTTCCCTGTCTGGGACTAGGAGAATATCACAGAAGCCAGCCCCTGCAGTGTGGACACGGAGGCGGCAGTGCAGGCCTTGAGCCAGGCTTGCACCAGTGGTGTGAATGCCTGAATACCATTATCTTACAATCCAGGAGAAGCCAGAGCTCTCACCAATCATCCCTAATCTCCTGAGGGATGAAGGTGACCAATGAGAAGTCATACCCTGAGGTGATGCTCAAACTTTATTAAAAGATCAGTAGATTACAGAGCTTCTCAGACATTACTTAGGTACAAACCAGGAGCCACTCAGAGGCTTCCAGGGGAAGCAGATCCCTTCTCAGTGGCCGAGGCACGCGTTTTCCTGCGCTCTCACTACACACGTTGGGGCAGGTAGAACTTGCCCCAGTACCGCCCCTTCTGGGTCAAGTCGTAGGGGCTCAGCACCTTGCGTATCCCTAGCATGTTGGCAGTGGCTATGCGCTCAAAAGTCCAGGGGTTTTGGTTGTTCCGTTCTCTCTCCTCCTGATCTTTCCGCATCTTCTCCAGTGTTTCACGGCTCACAGCCTTTGCCGGGAAGGGTAACTTGTGGGCAACCTGGTTCAGGAAACCTTGCACCTCTCTGAACTCACAACGTCCACCTAACTCTACCACGAGGCGGCCAGTCTTCACAGGTGTCACGTAGTGATCGATGGCACCTTTGCCTCCCCCCATGCGCTGCCCAACACTTTTGCGGGTGATGGGCTTGAAAGGGGCTGGTACTCGCCATATGGCGAACATGTTCTTGGCGTCCATAGACCGGTTGATTGTCATGCGGATCATTTCAAAATGGCCCCAACGGAGGTAACCACCTCCAAGTGCCTAAAAGTAAGAGAATCAGAAATGCATGGGGAGCTGGGTATCTTGTATGGTCTTTGTTATTATATCCCTTTATAGCAACCGTGGCCTTAATGATACACACGAATATAAACGTAAGTTCTCCTAAGTGGCATGGAGGAAAAGCCTAGGGTAGCAGTAAGAAAGGAGAGCAAGGGTGGACCCACTCCAATGAGAGTCAGGGAAGGCTTCTTGAGAAGGTGACATTTAAGCTGAGGATGGCAATAAGAAACAGCCAAGGGAAAAGAGAGGACAGTTCCAGGCAGAGAAACAGCTATGGGAAGGTCTGCAAAGAGCGAAGGGCTTGGTAAGTCTGAGTAGAGAGCAGCATGGCTGGAGCGAGGTGCACAGAGAGCAGGCACGAGGTTCCACAGGGTCAGAAAGGGCAGATTGTGCAGCCCAGGGATGAGGACTTTACAGTCACTCTGGCTGCCTGATGGGAAATAAACCCTAGTGCACAGCTATTTGTGTAGCTACTCATGCTAAGTCTTCATGGAACCCTTTCAACGAGTTAGGAAATAGCTGCCCCATACCCGAGTCGTGGAGACTTTTATTTTTACCAGGAGGCTTGAAGCCATCTCATGGTGAGGGCAGATTAGGGAGCCTCTTTCTTCTCTTCTGCATTAGGACCACCCACCTGTTTTATTTTCTGTGGTTTCACGTATGAGTGGTCAACCATGTTCTACACTTGACCTTAGCCAAGAGGCCGAGAAGTGATGAATCATGTTCTGAATATATTAAATGGAAAATCCTGAAATAATTCACAATTTTTAAGCTGCACACCGTACTCAGTAGTGCACTTGAATTTCACTTCTGATTCTGCTCCACTTCCCCTGGGATGTGAATCATCGCTGTCCAGTGTACCTACACTACCTGCCTCTTACTCAGCGCCCATCTAGGTTATTAGACTGACCATCACAGTATCACACTGCTTGTACACATCTAGCACTATCCTCAGTCTCAAGTATCCAGTGGAAAACTTGGAATGTAGCCCCTGTGGATAAGGTGGGGAGCTACTGTATTTTTACTCTATATTAAAAACAAACAAACACCCCCGCCCCCCCAGCATCCCTAGCTTTCATCACTCACCAAAATCCCAAAACTGCCTTCTGTGAACTCAGTAGCTTCAGTAGAAGGTCCCCGTATGTCACTCAAGTTTTTAGGTTCTCTTCTTACTTTTGGTACAAGTGGTGCCCTTTCAACAAATTTAAGCCTGGGCCTTTCGGGAATGGAAACACCTAAAGGAGCATAGACAAGCAAAAATAAAAATCACACATCTCAAAGGATCTAGTTTCTTCCTGGGAAGATCAGTAACACTCAAGTGAGTCTCACAAGAAAGTTACCACTGAACAATTAATTCCAAAGATCTGTTACACTCTTCTTGCCAATACTTCCAGTGACACTGGAATCTGTCGGTTAAGACAATAAAGTAATAAAAGTTCTTTTTAAACCTTTGGAAACAGTGAAATTTTAACCTTCAAACCCAAATGCACTTACTAAACCCCTACTCTGTAACATCCGTAACAGGGACTGTTTGAAGATCATTATTTCATTTAATCTTTAAAACAACTTTATAGCCTTGGCATATTTTTTAGGATTTCCTTTTTAAAATTAGATGTTTCACACACACACATCAAAGGGCCCAAACCAGTCAATTATTAGAAAGGGAATACATGAACATACATCGATCACAGGCTAGGAAACAGAACGCTGGGTGGGTTGTATTTTTAATGTCTATTTTATGGAAGCACCTAAGGCCTAGCAGCAGCTATAATTTGGTCTAGGCTATCCAGTTAAACAAGCAAAGCCAGACAGCATGATTCCTTTTAAAAAATTAGTTCACTGCCTCTGGATGTTATTGGAGGCAGTGGAGAACTCTACATTGTACATAAAAATATTTAAGTTCTCCAGCTCTATCACATTTTTCTTGGGAAACTTACAACCCAGGAATCTTCTGACCAATGTTCTCTCTGTTATGTATGCAGATTTTTTAGCTGAGCTCTGTACAGTTCCTATAACGTGCAGCAGTGTGCCTGCTGGGTGAGGGTGGGTGGACACAACTACAGGCCACACATGTGGCATCTTTATCAACTCTGATGATTTGGGAAAAAAATGCTAACTTTTCATTGAAAAAAATTTCTACAGGGCCAGAGATTTAGCTCAGTGGTTTCGCCCC
>NW_004624864.1:1024808-1048455 GCF_000247695.1 Heterocephalus glaber | reverse complement strand
AAAGAAAAGAAAAAAAAATCTACAGTGAAAGAAGCATGGTTCCATGATGAAAATAGAAATAGGAGACTACAGAGAAACAGTGGAAATATAAAGTTACTATGTTTCAAGTCACAAAAACTACTCCCTCCCCCCAGCATCTATGTCCACTATAAATTTATTAACTTTTTTGGTCTATAAGTCAGTATGTCCTTCCAGAGAACATATAACTTAATTACGTGTAGAATGCCACCAGGTGTCCATCCAGGCCCCTTCCATTTTTTCAAGGTTTTCAATATATTAAAAGGACGGTAAGCTAGATTTACAAAATTGTGGCTACTTTAAATGTTTGTTTAATAAGCTGATGCTTTGCACATGATGATTGTTAAGTGGCTCAATGAAGTAAAAAGTCCAAGCGGGAGGTCGGTTGGCTGGGCTCGAGAGGACACACACCGGCGGGTGGCGGGAGGCGGTAGGGGACCCGACCCATCCGACCTGAGCTCCCGGAGGCCAGGGCTCACAGCTTCTTGCCTTGCTTGGCAGAAATTACGCCTTCGGCGGGGCCTGGTGCTAACCGCAGCCCTCGGGGGGGGCTGAGGCAGGAGGGTCGCAGGTTCGAGCCCAGCCTGGGGAGCTCCAAAGTGCCCAGCACGGAAGGGCTAGGCGTGCAGGTTCACGCACTGTGCGGTGCGTCCACTGGGCCTTCGGCACGCAGGTTCTGAAGGTTCGCAAGGGGGCGGCAGGCACCAGGCGGGGCGCCGTTTCCGGGCCGCCCTCCGCCAGGAGCGGCACCCAGTCTCACCTTCGAAAGTTGGCACCGGAAGCAGCGTCTTCAGCCCGGCGCCGGTGGCAGGCGCTGCCCGAGGACCTGCAAAGACAGTTCTGGTCAAGCGGGGCGGCCACGAGGCCGGGGCGGGAAGCGCGGGAGGCCCCCGACGCCCGAGGCGGCTTCCGACCTGACAGAGGTGCCCGCAGGAACGGCGCACGGGCGCGCGCCGGCAGCCCCCACATGCTCGCGCGCCCAGGTTCTCCCGCGGTGAGCGAGACGCTCCGAGGCCGGGCTGGGAAGGGACTCGGACTGCACAGCGCCAGACCGGAAGTCGTGCTCACTCGGGTCCGTTCCTCAGAGTCCCGGCAGAAGCGGAAGAAGCTCGAGCCAGGGAGCTTGGTTCCGGCCGCGTGTGCGGGTCGCGCTGCGCCGGACCTGGCGTCCTGTGTGCCATCTGCGCCTTTCTGTTTCGCCGTCGGGTCACAGCGCCAAGGCGTGGGGGCTGCTCAGCACGCCAGCCCTTTGTCCGCGGCCTTACGTCCCTTCCCGGGGGGACTCCGCTTGGCCGGAGCTCGCAGGATGTGCGGAGGTGGCCTCCGCCCCCGAGTGTCGAGTCGCGTGGCGGTTCCCCGAGGGCAGCGGGCGCTCAGGCCACACCGCGGGGACTGGGCAGCCCGCGGCCGGAGACCTCGCCAGCGCGCCGAGCCGGGAGCAGCTGCCGCATCTCAGGCGTCAGGTTCAGGCGGGAGCCCCCCCGGCCAACGCGCGGCTCCCTCGACCCTCGGGATGCTGACCCGGCGCCGCGAAGAACGAGCGCGGGCGAAGTTTAGCGCAACGCAAGGCGGGGCATTTGGGGGAAGGCGGATAGACAGCGCCCGGGCGGCAGGGGCTGCAGGGCCTAAAGCCCAGGAGCTCGGGCCCTGGCTGCTTCCCCGGTGGCCTCGCCGCCGCCCGGCCTGTGGGCCTGGAGCCTCGGGTCCTGACCCATGCCTTCTGGGCGTTCGGCTCCGTTCGTCCTTTGTCGTGAACAAGTGAAGGTGGCTTCCTAACGGTGAAGTAAGGGGACACGTGTACACGCGTGCACCCTGTCAGTGCTGTGCTGCTGTCACAGTGAGAACACACGTACCTGAGTGTGTGCGTGTGTGTGTTCCTTACCTATGAAATAAGAGTCGCTGTGCGGCGTCTCTCACCGCGCTTGGTTTGTCAGGTGGGTCAGGGCAGCGGGCTTTCCTGGTAATGGTGGTGCCTGGGCCTCTCCCGCTCCAGCTAGCTTTCCCCTCCCTTGTCTTTCTAACTACCCTAACTTCAGAGTCTACCTGTGAGGGCAGAGTCCTTTCAGTACTAGAGGTAGAAACTGCGTTTAATAAGTTTCTTTATTGATCTTAATAAAGCTTTCCCTACCTCTGCCCTGCCCCTACCCAATGAAACAATGCGTAATTATCATTTGAGGAGAACAATGGATTAGTCGTTTCACGAGCCTGCAGTTTTTAAAGAATTGGAAACAAAGAGGATCTTTATCCACGCTTCTAGGACACCAGTGGGATTAGCAAATGGGGACTGATGGCCGTTGTGCTTAAATCTTACGAAGTCTGTTCCGTGGACTTTGTGGCAACATTAATTTAACGAATGACAATGGCAAAAACATCCCCAAAGCTGCAGAGGTCCTGGAGGAATCTTCTCAGGTTCATTCACCTGCCCACTCAGCAGGCTTCCAGAGTTAAGAGCACTTGTCAAGCCACCTAATGACCTCATTTTAACTTGGTTACCACCCTTAGGCAGAAAGTCGGTCACCAGCAGGCTGGAGACTGGTGGCTGGGGGTTAACTGGAAAAGCCTCCCTTCATTTTGTAAATCATTAGCTATAGATAACAGCCACACACGCTTGTGATTTCAAACTTTAGCTTAAAAGGATGGGACAGCTACTAAATGGGTTAATAAAGCCCAGAGCCTGTACAAAGTCCAGACTATGAGCGAGAGGTTAGAAAAACCTCAAGGGCTCAGAGCACACGGGAGATGTCCACCTAAAGAGTAAACAGGAACCTGCTTTCCCTGAAGCCGGTAAACAGCCCATTTTATTTGTACAAGAACAATGACCTCAGAGGAAGGAAAGGCTATTCCTTGAAAGACCCAGTTAATCATACAAATGCAACCTGAGACCTCATTCAGTGCAGGGGTCATTTTAGCACTCTTCCACCTTCATGCCTGAAGGCCTCTTTCTCTGAAAATCTATCCTTTTCCCAATAATCTCCACTTATACCCTCTACCAGAAATGGCGAACCTTTTAGAGACTGAGTGCCCCAACTGCAACCCCCAAACCCACTTATTTATCACAAAGTGCCAACACTGCAATTAAACCCGAGTTTGGGAAAGATAGCTCATACATAAACATCTTTTGTCTTAGAAGAAAAATACAATAACACGCACGCCATAGGTTCGCCACCACTGGCCCGAACGATAGCCTACATGTCTTGTCTGAAATCTTTCATCAGAGAAGAATTGAGGTGTGTTGCTGGTTCCTTGCTGTGTTACCTAGCTCCCAGGTAACATAAGCATTCTATCTTCAAGTAAGGTCACATTCTGAGGGACCGAGGTTAGAACTGCAACATACGAGGGTGCACAATTCAGACCGCAGCAGGTGCTGCCCCGGGGAGGTCGGAAATCGGAAGAGACTGGGACAGGCAAGGTCTTAGTTAGGGATAAAAACACAAGGTGAGGCGGTAGATAGACCTCTTCGCGTTGTTTTCATAACTCTACCTAGAGCGAGATTAAGCTAAAGGAGAGGAACAGCTTTGTTTGTGGATGGAAGTGAAAGTTGTAAATAGGCACTGAAGTGTAAAGAAACTAGAAGTAACAACACAGTTTTAAAGTTTATTTTGAAATTGAAGCATAATGAGGAAATGCAAAACACGAAATGAAATTTAAAAACCCCACCGCAACAAAACCAGCCTCACTGAGCTGATTGGATGGAAGTGCACTGAAGTATTTTTCTCATGGCATTCTGAGTCCTATTTACGTGACTCACACACTGGTTATGAGTTAGCTTTCATACAATTTAATGATGACTAATGGAATATTTTAGCCGAGTGTGGTGGTGCACACATGTAATGCTGGCACTCGGGAGGCTGAGGCAGGAGGATTGCTGTGAGGTTGAGACCAGCTTTAACTACATAATGTGTCCTTGTCTCCAAAAACAAAAACTTTTTTCTTTTTTTAAAAAATTCTTTGATTTCATTTATTTTTGTCTTTATTTCTGAATTTACTATCTGGTTGTGTATATGCTTTGTCTACTTTTAAACTGCACTGTTTATGTTTTCTTATAAATTCAAAACTACTTGTGTTTCGCATGTTTGTTCTTTAAGATAAAATGTAGAACCATTTTGTTAATTTTTTTTTTTTTAAGGTACTGGGGATCAAACCCGGGTCCTTGTGCTTGTGCAGCAGGCAGCAAAACCACTGAGCTAAGTCCCCAGCCCCTCCATTTTGTTAATTTTTATACTCTCTGTGTTAATTTTCTTGAGTAGAATTCTTGTATCTTTTACAAAGGGTTTTAATCTCAGAGCCATTTGCATTTCTGAGTGAGACTCAGGCTTAGATGCTGTTTTGAATTCTGGGTTCTCAGTTGGAAGGGACTGAAAGTGGACTGTGTTGTGTTCCATTCCTAAACTGTGTTTTCCTCGCTCACACACTTAATGTAGGTCATTCCTGTGTTTAGTTCTAGGTCAGTAAAATTGCACACAATTCATGAATGGGGTGAAGGTGTTTGCTGCCAGTCTTCCCTCCTTTGCATTTTTACCACTTAAAGTTTAGGCTTTACCATCCCTGGCCAGCAGAGGTCAGAAAAGTGCTTTTTATCGTCCCTGAAACGAACCAAATCCATGCTTGGTCCTTCAGCGTGAAGGAGCCCAAAAGCTTGGTTAGGTGAGAGCGCTGTCACACTTTAATTCATTCCTCTCTATTAAAGCCAGTCTGTTTGGGTAAGTGTCTTATTACAAGAAATCTTCAAGAACACCACTCTTAAAACTTTTCCAAACCAAAAATTTTAGAGAAGATTCGAGGCCAAACTCCTACTTTCTCAGATGAAGAAACCAATCTTTCAGTTAATTAGAGACACATCCCGGTCATTCGGCGTGTTTGCGAGCATGTGCAGAATGACTGAGTGGAATCGTTTTGGATTCCAGATTGTCTCCTGACATTGTATCTGTAGGTTATTTTTCCAACTGGAACTGAAATAATTAATTTAATGTGTATTTTTATTTCCGGCACTGTGCTAATCACTGTGGGATTTACGGGTAAAAAAGTGGCCCTTGCTCATGGAAGTTATGCAGGTGTGAGTAGCAACAGTAAAATAATGAGGTGAACCTAGAGGAAGTGTTAGGTTTCTCTCTGTATATTGCTTCTGGTCTTGATTTTTGTTTAGTATTTGTAGTAATTTTATACTACCATTTTGAAAAAACTCAGATATGCTAATAAAATCCCATTGATTATTTCTTCTTAGGTATTTTACTGGTGCTAAATGACCCAAAGATAAAATCAGCGACAAGAGAAACAAGAGGATCACAGCTTTAAAAAATTCTTACACTGCACAACCATCCTACATGTATAAGCAAGGAGTAGATACTCTCTACTGAGTTAATGACAAAGAGAAACCATCAAGAGAGTGTATTGGAAACATATAAAACTTAGAACTGTCTTAGAAGAATAGGTATGTCTTAGAGATTTATGTGATTTCCTGCTTCCAGATACTCACAGGTAAATTTATTTTGTGGTATTTGTCCACTCTTTCATTACTCACGGCAGCCGTATGTACGTATGTACATACGTACATGTTCGTTACTCACAGCCATATATATGTATGTACATACGTACATACGTACATGTTCATCACTCACGGCAGCCACCTTTATTTTTACAGTGTGTACACACATACGTACATTCCAAGGCTCTTTCTGAAGCAGAACCGAAACTTGTCATAGCAGATCCAGTGTCAACTCGTGTCCCTGCCACAACCAAGGCTTGCCAGAACAGATGAACACACACACACAGCTTTTGGTTGCCTGATTTAGTCTTTAAAAAGTCATATTTGTTTAAAATATTTTCCCCTGGCTTCCAGCTCCTCAGTTACTGTACTACGTGTGGAATGAATCATACTTTGAAAGCAGGGAAGCAAATAAACAAAGGCAGCGATAACAGTCAGACACTCACCTCACCACAACAGGCTGTCACGGAGGGCACTAGTACCCTTGTGTGGCCTGCTTCACTCACTTGGCTATTGTTAGGTGCATCTTTTCATGTCAGAAGTCTTCATCGTCAGCATGAATTTTAGCGAGCTTTGAGTGGACCATCACAGGGCTGCGCCAGAGTTTAAATGTCTGTTGCCCTATTGCTGGCATAGCAATGGCTTTCCCTAGGACAAACATTATGCTATGTTAGGAGAGAGCATTTTATACACCTCTCCTGAGGTTCCTGTCCTTTACAAGGACAGTCCTGGCCTTTTCCTGGCTTTGGGGATGCAGACCGGGGCCTGTGTGGCTCATACCTCTTCCTCTTGGGAGCCAGACTGGTAGCAGAGAGCAGGCACTTGTTCTACGATGCTAGGACCGGCACCCTGTGTGTGACAAGAAGTTCAGCCTGTTCAACGTGGGGCTCCATGTTAGCAACCGTATGGTGGCTGCACACCCAAGCCTGAGCCCTGTAATCTCACAGCCAGTGTAATCCTTGTATATCGACGTGTCCTCTTTCGATTGTTCTCTTTGTGTAAATGTCAAGATTGGGATTTTTCCTGGTTCAAAGTTGAGTCTGGTCGTCCCTAGGTATTGGTTCTGGGATCTCTAGGGATTCCAAATCTGAGGATGATCAAGTCCCTGTGAAAAATGTCCTAGCATTTGGAGACAACCTACGCACACTCATCCACGTATTCACCTCTAGATCACTTACAGTGCTTAGTAAAATATAAATACCATGTGAGTGGTTGTTATACTGTATTGTTTAGAGAATGACAAGAAAACAATCTACATGTTCATTACAAATTTAGGTTTTTTTTAAAATTTTTTTTTTTTACAAATTTAGTTTTTAAAAAATACTTCTGATGTTTAATTGCTGAATCTGCAGATACAGAATGTGTGAATATGGAAGGCCAGTTGTTTCTTTTAGGGCTTTCGATGCACATTTTCATATTCCTTTCTAGGAAGTTTGTACCAATGTTGCCTTCTATCACAGGTTACAGTTGTGATTGACTTTGAAAGCTTAAAAATTTTTCAAAGATCTGTATCTAATACTTAAAATATACTATTTAAACTATATTACATATAAAATGTAAATTATATCCATATGTAAATATATTGAAATTATATAATAATATACTTAAAAACTGATATTACCCAGAACAAATATTAGAAATGGAAAGGGAAAGTTAGGACATAATTTATTGAGTTCTGAACCATCTGAGAATTTTTATATAAAATAATTTTGGTTATTTGACATATATTTGTCTGTAAGTATGGATGTATGTTTCCATTAGGTGATTTAAAAGAGGTATTTGAGGGCTGGGGATTTAGCTCAGTGGTTCTGGTGCCTGCCTTGCAAGTGCAAGGTCCTGAGTTCTATCCCCAGTACCAGAAAAAAAAAAAAAAACATATATTTTGCTGGGCATGGTGGCCATGCCTGTAATCCCAGCACTCAGGAGGCTGAAGCAAGAGGATCCTGGTGAGTTCAAGCTCAGCCTGGGCTACATAGCGAGACCCTGTCTCAAAAACAAATAAACAAAAAATAAAATTTCATTTGGAGAACTAAGGAGTGGATTGTTAAATCAATAAAGGTCAGAATGATCTCCAAAACTATTGCTGGGATGCCCCCCTCCCTGCCTCCCTGGAGCAGTGGTGGCAAACCTATGGCACGAATTCCTCAGCCAGCTGTTTGCATCACTGAAAGCTCTAAAAGGTTCGCCATTGATGCCCCAGGGTTAAATAATGACCGGCAGTCACTGCATTCAGAAGCTGGAGATTTTATTTTCATGAGTCACAGATGTTGGGACATAGGAGACTTTGCATCATTGATTCTACATAGAGCAGGATTCTAACCAGGAGCAGGGGAGCATGGTAGACACCCATACTTTTGCACAGGCTTGAAATACAGTGCAAATCTTCCCCCGTGCTCTGAAGGTGTCCGGCAGCTCCCACGTCCTTCTCAGTACTGGGTGAAGTTGGCCGTGATATGTTCGTGGTTGAAGGGTACGTACTCAGCGACCCCTAGAGAGAAGCAGAGCATGACCTGAGGTGGCCACGGTGCAGGGAACCGTCCCTCTCCAAAAAGGTCAGCCCCTTAAATGCTAGAGGAGTAAAATCGCCCTGGAGAAAGATGAGCAGTGTGATTAGTTTGGAAGAAACATGCAATTGGGACTCACAGCGTTCTCGCTCCAGTCTCTAGGTTGCCACTTGGTGGAGCACGTGTAGGTGAGCCCCTTCCGATGTGCCAGCCTCCTCCCCCCATGGTGTCTTAGTTACTTTTCTCCTTGCTGAGACAAAAATGCCTGACACCCAGAGTTAAAGGCGAAAAGGTTGATTTAGCTCACAGTTTGTAGAGGTTTAGGCCATAATTGGTGGGCTCCAAGGTAGGGTGGCATGGAATGAGGCACTGAAGAGGAGAAACAGTTCATGGCAGGCAGAAGACAGCAAAAGGAGGCAAACGAACAGCTTTCTGTCAAGACGTCTTGTGACAAGACGCTTTCTGTCCCTTGTACCTTAACCAGGCTACCTGCCCTTAGGGTGGGCAGCACTTGCACCCTGAATCCTCGTGCCCTTAATCCTAGCATTGCACCAGGAGTTGATCCCAGCGTCATGTCCTTGATCACAACAGAACTATGCCAAACCATGAGTGGACTAACTCAGTAATCACCCTCTAGATCCAGCCACCTCTGGAAAGCCCCACCTGTGGCTGCATGAGGCTTTGGGGGCCGTCTAGACGCAGCTGTAACACATAAGAGTTTTGTCAATAGTATTTCTTCTGAAGACTTATCTTCGAGATTAGAGGTAATGACCGCTGGGTGTAGTACAGTACCTGACACATGGGAGTCGTGCAGTAAATTATTATTAAATTGGCTTATTTAGGCCAAGGTAGAGCATTCAAAGTTGTATCTCACATTCATTTTTGATGATTTTGTGAGAAATAAGGAAGGGTGGTAGGCTGTCAATTCTTATCTCTAGGACAGGAAAGATTTGTGATAACATCATCTATTATTTTTCACGTAGTTCAGGCAACAGAAAGAATGATGGTTTCAGGCCCAAGTATTTTGTGGGTTTCAGAGATCTCTCCTTTACCTGCCTTTTTCCTAGAGAAGAAAAGTAATTGGCAGACATGAAAATAAGTCTAAGTTCCCAGGGAAATCTCTTGAGAAAGGTAGTAGAAAAACTAAAACTAACTAAAAAAATAAGAATTTTCCCCGTCTCTCTTGGGGAGAAGCTTTCTTTCTCCCAATATATTTTTCCTACTCTTAAAAAAGAAAAAAAAGGCATTTTAACATATTCCATGCAAAAGGCACTATAATTAATAATTTTAAATGCATTGTTTCTAATCCTCACAATAACGCAGGATATGGTTATTGCTCTTTCTGTTGTGTAGCTGTAGAAACTGTGGCCTGGGGACGATAGATTACTTGAATAATGTAGTTTGTAAATAAGGAAAGGAGTATCAAGTCTCGTGTGACCCCAAGATCTCTCTTGTATGTTTTGCTGCAATCCTACAAATTCGGGGTCACCAGGTTTTGTTAACTCTATGAGAGATGCTAAGAAAGACAGCTCTCGGTTGTAAGATTGGGTAGGAAGCCTTGTATGAAGCCGTGGCCTCAGCTCTGCATTTTCTCCACGTGGTGACATTAATGTCAGCTGGACTAGGTTACATCACCACCAGACAGAGCCATACGCCCGTGCTCTTTAAGTTGGAGGACATGTAGTATTTGCAAAAACTTTAAGATTTGCCTGGGGTCTGAGTTTTATTCTTCTGCTTTCTCCACGCAAACATGCAGGCACATTAGAGATGTAAAAATAACATGAGAAAAGAAGGTGAAGAGTGAATGTTGAGAATTGCTGAGGTAGAAAGTACGTGCATCCTGGATTTGACAACCTGAACTTATTTGTCTGGTCTATCATATGCTAGATTCACCCTTCATAGAAGTCCTAAGACAGTTTTCTCCTCTGTAAAAAGAATCACTAATACAGAGTTGATCTCTTCGCTTAAAAATGATGTGTATGTCTATGTGTACATATATATAACTCATATAGACAATTGTAACTATGTATACAGTTTGACAATTAATATTTTTTATTTTTATTTTATTTATTTTTGTATTCTTTTGGTTTTTTGAGGCAGAGTCTCCCTTTGCAGCCCAGGCTGGCCTGGAACTCACACTGATCCTCTTGCCTCAGCCTCCCGAGTGTTGGGATTACAGAGTGCACCACTACACCTGGCTTGAAAATTATTTATTGATTAAATGAATGAAACAAATAATTAATAAACAAAACCTTCAGACTCTGGAAGCAATAACCATCCTGTTTCTTTTCTTACCTTCACTCAAAGGTGTCCCGTCACTGAGAAACTGCCAGTAGGTCTTGTGATTAGCATTTTCATAGATGTTGTTGATAGAAGAAACCATAAGGCCCCAAGATGTCATTCTTGTTTCAAATCTAAGAATAAAATCATATATGAGTAACACCTCACTTTATTTATTTTTAATTTGTTTTTGGTTTTTTTTGGTACCCGGAACCAAACTCGGGTCCTTGTGCTTACTCAGCAGGCAGCAAAACCACCAAGCTAAATCCCTGGCTCCTAAAACCTCACTTTAGGTCAGTCCATAAAGGATAAAATGAAGGGACAGAGAGATTTTAAATGCTTTAAAGATCAGGAGAAAGCATGCTCAAAGGTAAAAAATGCAAACGACTAATAGGTATGAAATTACTTCACTTGATATGAAATGAAATTAAAATGAATGATTTTTTTTAAAAGCAAATTAAAAGTGGAAATGCCCAAGAATGGGTGAAAAATAGGTGAGTGATAGAACAAATATCTGAAATTGAAAAATTTGGAAGTTGCAAAAATAATAATTTTTTTCCATTAAGTTTATCGGTACATTTTAGGTATACAATACAGTTGCATTCATCATTGGGATCTTGTATCTTTACATGATGTATCTTGGTTCTTATTTTTCCCCCATTCCCCTGCCCTTCCCTGTTTGCAAAAAACTAATAATTTAAAAATATTTTTCAGTAAAATTGGAAAACCTTATGCAGTATGTTAAATGAAAATGTGAAATGCATGCATATTTTACAGAAATATCTGTCCCATGTAGGTGATGAATCACAACTATTTGTATTATGCATAGAAAAAACCATAAAATTTAAAAATTAACAGTTCTTTTATTGTGAATGAACTGTAGATGATTTGTTTTCTTCTTAATAATTTTTCTCTAAAGTTTTGCTATGTGTATTTTTTATATTTACAATCTAGAAAAGGAAATTCAGGTAACACTAAAGCAAGGCTTAGAAAAGTAAGTATATTTGGAAGACAGAAAATTAAATGGCTTCCTTTCCACAAGCTGGCCCTTTCCCTGACTGCTCCTAAACTGAGAATTCTCCATGTTTCTTTGTTGCTTTTTCTTTTTGCAAAGTATAAAGCTTCCCCCAGGTTTAATTTCCTCCTCTGTGGTTTATTTCTGTGTTCTCCCTCTCCCTGATGGAGCAGGAAGAATGTGAGCTTCAGAGTCGTCAGGTCTGGCTTCGCTCTAACTCTATCAGTTACGTTTTATGTGACTTTAGGAATATTCCTTAACTTCCTCTGGTCTAATTGTCCTGTCTGCAAAATGAGACTAATTAGAGCTGTCTCACGGTCTTGTTTTGTTCTGTTTTGCTTCATTTTGGAGTGCACGTGCCTGCCACCTGCTGCGTGGTTCCTCCACATCGTTTGTCACCGCTCTTCCGTGACTGTCCAATCTCTTCTGCTCATCCTGACCTCTTCTCTCTGGCCTCCTGCAAAAGCCTGCCAACGTTTCTGTTTTGAATACTCACAATGAACAAGCTTCTGGAAGGGACTCTGTCTCTCTGAAAGACAGTCTTCGTTTCTGCGACTCCAACAGTAGTTTTGAAGCTGTTTTTTCTTGACCTCTGCAGCCAGTCACTGCAGAGCCTTCCCTGGTACTGTCTGTGTGTCCTCAGTAAAAGCCTTCACGTCACGGCATCATCAGTGTCTTCATGCCTGAGTTTCGCTCCTGTCTCCCATGAATTTCATCACTCAAAACTTGCAATGCCTGAATTTGCATTTCTCTAATGGCCAGTGAGGTTGAACCTTTTTCACGTCTTTATGGGCCGCTTTTGTTTCTTCTCCTGAGAAGAGTCTATGCATTTCAGTTGCCCATGTTCTGATTGGTTCTTTCATTTTGGGGCTCTAAGTTTTTGGAGTTCTTTATATATTGAAGATATTACGGTGGTCCTCTTTCTGAGGACTAGCTGGCACTTTCCCCCCCATATTGTAGGTTGTCTTTTCACTCTGTCCATTGTTTCCTTTGCTGTGCAGAAGCTTCATGAACACATAAATGGATAAAGAAAATGCGGTATTTATACACAGTGGATACTACTCTGCTATAAAGAAGGACAAACGAGTCATTTGTAGGAAAATGGATGCACCCTGAAAACATAATGTTAAGTGAAATAAATCAGACACGCAAGCTTAAAAAGCATGTAATTCCTCTCACATGAGAAATTCAAAGAATAAATAAGGTAAAGAGCTAAATAAAAGACAGATAAAAGGAAACAAGGAGATAGACCTACTGCAGATGCAGAGGACCACAAGATGGAGCAAGGAGGGAAGGACATGAGGGCCAGGGGGTGTTAAAAAAAATTAGGATGTGTCATGTACATGCACCAAATACCCCCAGTGAAAGAGTCAGTATGCATCTCACTCATGAACTAATAGCTAAATTAAAAGAAAACTTGCAATGCAACAAGAAGGCTAATCTCCTACCCTGGGATTTCAGGCTTTTTACAGTATCACCAACATTCTCTTCATTCTGTGTTCTCTTCTAGAGAAGCTGGCTTCTCCCAGACCCCAGATTCCCTGCTCACTGGTACCTCAAATGCTTCTTTATAGCCATTCCTCCTTCCTGGAATGAACCTGTCCCACATCTTCCTAAAGAGGACCCAGGCCCTGTTGGCCAAAGCCCCGGAACCTACTTTGGCTGTTCCAACCCAGCCCCTCTCCTTTGAATTTCCGTTACTGCAACTCTGTATTGATTTGTATGATTTAATTTTTTTTTTTTTGGTACCAGGGATTGAACTTGGGTCCTTGCGCTTGCTCAGCAGGCGGTGAAACCACTGAGCTAAATCTCCGGCCCTGTATGATTTAATTTTTCATGAAGGTGTTTTTCTATTTACTAGACTGCAAGCTCTTCCAGAGGCTGTTGGATAAATATGGTAACTTACCAGAAGGAAAATGGCAAGAAAATGAAGGAAGGAGAGGGAAGCAGAGTTTGGTTAGGCCTGGGGACCGTGGTGAACAGCACGTGCAACACTCACTTGAACACGGGGCTTTTGCGCTGGGCTTCCTCTAGGACCACAAGGAGCACGGACCCCCCGTTCACGCTGACCTCAGTGGTCACGTTGAAGAGCAGGTCCACACCCCTCAGCTGGTTGTTTATGGTGTAGACCACGGTGATGTTGGATGCTGAGGTGGGGACCGGGATGGGATAGGTGGGGACAGTTGGTGCCACTCCTTGGTCTGTGAAGAGCAAAGTGATGGAGTCTGTCAGAGATGATGGGGTTTCTACGACAGATATGAAACCTCTGTTGGTGACAACTGACCCCAGAAAGGAGGTCAAGTAAGCAGTAGTTTCAGAGCAGTCACCACGGAACTTGCCCAGCTGAGTAGAATCCTGGCAAAGCTGCCCCCCATCTCGGTAATGTGGGGAAATCACTGGGAGCAGGCTAAGGAGTCGGGTGGATGTGGCAGTGTCTCATAGAGCTGGGATCACTTTGCTGGATTTTGGTCTCTGTAGATTTTGCATTGTGATAGATAAGAAATTTATAATTCTTTTCCTTGTCTTAAGCAGCCCATGCAATGTAAATGAGCAGTATATTAATAAGTGATTAGAAAGTAGAATTAGAGAAACAAGTAGTTCTGGAGTGGTACAATTTTTGTGAAGAATGCCTCATTTCTAAATGCCTGTTTCTGCAGTGTTTGAATTTTAAGTGTTTCATTATTACATTTATAATTGTAGAACATAAAGATATTTCAAATTAAAAAGTAGAATGCCACATTTCTAACCCATCCCCTTGGGCTTCTAGGAGGATCAAACTTTCATAATTAGATCTTTAAGGTTGGCTGAAATGTCATCTCTGTTCCCCTAAGGCTCTCAAATAAAATCAACAACTGGTCCTTCCTTGTTTTGATGTTTTTGCTCTGTATATGGATTTAATTTATATTTAATAACCTTTTCATTATTCCAAATACTATAGCTGTTTGTGTACATATCTATTTCCTATGTTGTAAAGAGCAGATGTGAAGCATTATGCATGATATTTGGTGGTGTATTTGTCAAGAGAATGAGTGAAGCTATTTCGTTGTTGGGAACATGGGCTTCCCTCCTGTGGTATCCCACAACAGGCTTTTCCCATAGCAGATGCTCAGGAAATAAATGCTGAGTGCAGTAGACACGAGGGTGAGCTGTAAGGGCTGGATGATTTGGCCATGTGTTAGTGCGCTTTTGGGGACTGGAAGTCCGATAACATTAAGAAGCTTGCAAGTCACTTAATATTGATCCACACTCCATCCTTGGCGTATTTGCTACTTTTGGACAGAAGAAGAGACACATGTTAAAAGAGTTCTTACCACCACGACAAGTCATGTGGGGCACATCTAGGTAGGTCTTGCCTTTCAGAGATGGGAGGATTTGGGCAATGGACATGGGGTTCTGGAATTTTCTCTGCTTAATTTCATCAAGTACGATAGTCATCGTCTGCTCACAGTCCCACTTCTTGGCGGGCTGCACAGGTGTCACAGAGAGAGCCTGGGACAGGGGAGTGGGAGAGAGAGGTAGAGAGAGAGACAGGGAAATCAGGCACTGCTAGAAGTTGGCCCATATCTGTCTGTAAGGGACAGACTTGGTCAGTAATCTCTGTGATCACTCATGATCCAAGCTAACATGACCTGGTTTTTTAGATCAAGAAGAAGGGTTGAGAAAAGAATGTTTGGCCTCTCAAGCCTGAATGAAAAAATTCAGTATTTTTAAGGACTTGCATTAATATCATTACTTATACATAAAGCATTCAATAGTCTACATTGATCACTAGTGTATGGTTCATTATTAATAACAAACCAAAACTTTCTTGGATTTTTTTTCATTTTTTTCCAAGGAAGGAAAATTCATTCACATAAGACTGTTTTCATGCTTTATCCATAAGCTAGGGAAGGGTGAACACTTATTTGCATTTCACCAGTAGAAGCACAGAGGCCCGAGGCACCCCAAGTGTCTACCCTAGTCATACTAGTTGGAGTCTCCCAGAGACTGGGTCTGCTGATGCCAGAGTCCAGGCTGGAGCATCCAGGATGGGTTTACCTGCATGGCAAGGCCAGTACTGTAAATGTTTCCAATGATGCCATTGTCTTTGATCCTCATGCTGATATTCTCCACAATCCTCTTCAATACCTGACTGAACAGGTTTCGGTAACTGTCCCCGGAGCCTACAGGGGTCTTGTTGTACATGCACGTCAGAGCCAAAGTGGCCACGGCTCCAGTGCCTGTAAATCATGGGGGACAGGGTAGGACCGTCACCACCAGCACCACCAGCACAGCTGGAAGGCCGACATTTGCCACGTTCCTATTGGATTCTAGTCAGGAGATCCATTTAGTGCTCAGGACAAACTGTGAAATAGTTCCTGTGATAGTTTAAGAGATGAGGAGGAAATGGAGGCTCAGAGGAGTTAAGTAGCTGTCCAAGGCCACGTGGCAGGACCAGAATTTGAACCTAGATCCACGCAGCTCAATAGCTCACGCTTTTAATTAATGAAGATTGCAGTGTGTTCAATCCCACTTCTCTTGCCCCAGTGTTGACCGCTCCTAATCTCATTGTTCTTGAAGGCCTGAGTGTCACCCTTCTTTATGAAGCCCTGCTGGTCCTCCCAGAACAGCACACACAGTCTCTGTCCTGAGCTCCCGTGGTGTTTGTTTTCATATCTCCTTTGCCACCTCAGCACTCTCTGTGTGATTTCTTGTTGCTGTGCTCTGTGAATGCTTGGATGGTGGGGTGTTGCACCCAGCAAAGAAACTTTTTCATCATTTGTACATGGCAAACATTTTGGATAGAATGAGCAAGCCCCGGGACAAGACCAGAACAAATGAGAATTTTGCCAGATAGCATCTCTTATTTCATTGATCTTTCCCTCCCACCCTAAGCTGCAAGCTGCGCAGTTTCATCAAGGACAGTAATGTTACTGAAGCCCAAAGGCAGAGTCCGTACTTCTTGAACTGGCCAAGGTGTCCCAGCAACGTGTGCCATTCCAGATGGGAAAAGGAGACCAGCCTCTTCTTGACCCACAGGAAGGAGCTAGAGTACATTTCCCGGCTTGCTGGAGGAGTTTCTGAGGAGGGGTGGAAGGGGTGAAAGGGTGAGATGATGCTGCAGCTCAGAGAGCAGTGGAGGAGGAAGAAGGGCCAGGAGAGAGGGCCATGACGGTAGCCCTTGGGGAGATTGCTGCACAGTGAAAGGCAGACGGAAAAAGGGTGTGGCGTTGCAGAGGAAAAAGCTTCCATTCCAAGCTGTCATACACTTGCAGAACCAAGGAACCAGAGGGTCCCACGTTTCTTGAAGGGATTAGGGTTCCAATAGTAGCTGTTTAATAGAAAGAGGACATTTGGATAAATAAGGAGACGCATCAAGGGGAATAGGGCATGAAGCACTGGCAGCAATCAGAGAGAGGGTGCAGGACAGGGTGGAAGCAAGATTTAACTGCCTTGATTACTTCACTATTTAATTTGGAAAAAACTTCTGACTTCAGTGACATGTTCATTGTTCCCAGTGGAGAGGTTTTGTAGCTTCCAGACCTTTCAAGTGCTGCCCTTGCTTGTACACATTATTGTCTCCTTGTCTTTCATTTATTCCTTAATTCACACAAACATTTGTGGTTTGCCCCATCTAGACTCCTTCCAGGCTCTCAGGCCCTCTGTGGAAAGTGTCCCACGCCCCCCACCAGCTCCAGCGTGTGGCCCAGGGCAGTGTCTGACGGTGGCAACCTACTCACCCACGTGGAAGGGAGAGGTGTTGGCCAGCAAGGCCTTGGCGAAGATGGTGGCTATTGGCAAGGTGGCCTCGGAGTTCTTCTGGCACAGCGCCAAGATCGCCAGACCGGGTGAGTAGAAGGCTGTGGCTTCCTCCCTGGGGGCTGCAGGGAGGGTAGAGAATCTGCATTAGAATAACGTCCATCATGCCGCGACGTTTGTGAAGCGGGCAAAGCCAAAGCTTCTCAACAGAAACTAAACCTGTCTTGGAAGAAAGGCACAGTAATGGAAAAGGACCACGTCACTGTCATGTAGAGTAAGGGTATCATCTGGCGTCTGCATGGCACGAACGGGACGGTGCTGGCTGCAAGCAGCAGGTGGCGGGGCCCGTCTGTGTGGTGGGAGGACTTGGCTTTCTGGCTCAGGATGGGTCAGAAGGGAATCCCTGGCTGTCGAGGCGGACAGAGTGGAGGGAACACTGTGTCTCTTCTCTAACGTTCCGCTCTCACCGCCCCCAGCCTCCTCCATCCTGGGTTTCAAGTTCTCAGCAAGGTCCCTGGCCCCTCTGTCCCCTCCATTCCCACAAGGTCTCACCTGGGGGTGACCAGCTCTCCATTTCTCTCTGTAGATCCGACACTTTGCTCCCAGGGTTTCTGCAGGAAGAGTTGAGGGCCATGATGGTGAGGGCAACTTGTCCCGTGGTTAGGTCTGCAGAGGCACAAACAGGACAGTGACTGACAGTGACAGGCGCTCTGAGGGAGCGACCACCAGGGCCCAGCTGAGCTTCCTGCTCTCATCACAAAATCGTTTTAATTTTTTAGATAGTGCATTCACATAAGCTTTTGATCTGCCTTTCCAAAGAAAGATGGAAATATACTTCAAGGAATATGGAATCTAGTGTCTTCTCTGTGACGTGATGATTCCATTGGGAATCTCTAGTTTATCTGGTTAGAAAAGCAGCAAGGACACCCGTCCAAATGGAAATCCAGTTACAAAATAATTTCAATGGTGTTATTTAACCCTAAGTACTCAGAATAGAGATTTTGCTATCATTGCCATTGCCATGAGTAACAGTAGTGTCCATAGCATTCCTGGAGGGCAGGATGTGGGAGAGCAGTAGGAGTGACCGCGTGTGTACGTGGAGCATGCAGGGCTGGAAGCTCGCTAGTCCTCATTTATCTGGGCCCTTTCTACTTCCCTGCTCTCCTCCCTGGATGCTCTGGCTTCACACATTTCTTTCTAGGTCTGTCACAAGTGTGTAGGGAATGGTGACTTAGGTACAATCTCAGGCAGAATTGGGATGGAGAGAGTGGCACAAAGCCGGGGCAGGGAAGCACCGGGTAGACGGGCATAAGGATCAGACAGCAGGCGTGGACCTGGGTATCTCACCAGCGGTGTCACTGCTCTCGAGCTCGTTAGTCAGGTCCTCCTGGGCCTCCAGGTTGTAGGGTCCGGCCAAGTTCATGGCGATCAGGACGCTAGGGTTGGGGAGGGTGGACGGCATTACCGAGTCCTCCATGAGCACTTGGATGTTGTCAACCCAGGGCTGTTCTCCTGAGGGCACAGCTGAGAAGACGAAAGCCATTTACCAAACCCCTCACCCACCATCCTAGAAACATGATTCCCAGGTCTTTTACGTCTCTTTCGTAGCCTTGGTATCCTAGGTGATTACAGAGAAATGCAAAAACATTGCAATTTTTCTTTGCAAGCCAATTAGCCCTTACATCTTCTCAAATACCCCATTCCACCAACTTTAAGCAATATGGTTCACAGACATTCCATGTGGTTTCTAGCACTTCCTTAGAGATGGCTTTCATTGCCTCTGTTTTCCCCACTCCATCTTCAGTGAATAATATTAAAGTTCTGGGACTGATCTGTCCCCAGCAAGCACCAAAACCACCTGCTCCTAGTGGTCCGGGTCATGAGAGCCACTGAACATCTGTACCAGCTGCTGTTATTCCTGGGTACGAGTCATCCAACCTTAACAAAGCGTCCAACAACTCGACTCCTACGGAACTTGTCCTATTAAGTCAGGAGAGATGACATCACACCGGCACCCACCTCAACTCAGGTCGGGACGCCTGCTGCGATAGCTCTCGCAACCCTTTCTCATCAGCGGACCTCAGTGCCTGAGATCTCTGCCTCTGGCCAGGGCCAGTTGTCCCGTCCTGCTCGGAATGAGCGCCATACTCACAGCAGGAGCTTCTGACCCGGGCAGAGGTCCCAGCCAGAGCCCAGAGCTGGCTCAGGAGGAGGAGGGCAAGCCAGGCCATTTCTGCTCACAGACAGCAGTATTTTCGCGCGAGCGTTTCTCTGGCGTGTCTTATATGTGCTTGTCTTCCAAAAACAGTCTGCTTCTGACCCAGCCGCCTCTGAGCACCTGTGCTGAGCTCTCCTTCCCTGACAAGGTGAATTTCCACGTGGTTATCTGTGTTTACCTAAGGACCTCTGATAGGTCTCGAAGGGGACTTCCAGGCAGTCCAGTCACACGAGAAACTGAAGGCCAGGCATGCAGCAAAGACAGTAATGACAAATATCCTCTAGCAGGTCCCTGGGTCATTGCCCTGGAGGTCTGGCTAACGTTCAAGTCTAAACAAGCCTTTTCCTAGGACTTATTCTCCATGGCCAGGTGACCTTGCGGTTGTTTATCTGCAACCGCTTCACTGAGGTTTGGGAGGTGGTGGACCTCTGCTCACTCCATGCTCTGGGGCCCCTTTTCGCTCTCAGGTGAGGACTTGCCTTCAGGTGAAGTCTGACTTGGTGCAATTCCATTAACCGGGACCTGGATGTTAGCCCAGGCTCTGTGTGACTTTAGGCAAGAAATAGACCTTAATTTTCACCAATATTGTTGTGTTTGTTTCTTTCCTTTCCTTATCCAGGGACAGAAACAGTCTCCAACACCCAAAGCTCTCAGGTCTTTAAAGTCAGTAATTAGAAATGTGGGATCTGTTAACTATATTACTATTCACTCTTAAAAAACCCAAAACTGTACACCCTCCCCCTGCCCCCCGAAATGTAGCCATGTAATAAAGTAAGGAATACCCCCCTATAAAGAGAACTGGAACTAGTGTCTTGAAATTGTGAGGGAAGAGCCTGAGTCCTTTCTGCATTTTAAATAGCTTCTTCGAGGGGAAAATTGTCCAGTGGCTCACGTTGTAGAATAAAAGTAGAGGTCCTTTTAGGGTCCTACAAGGCTTTGTAAGATTCCGTTTCCAGTTTCCTTTATAAACTCACTGCCAACCGCATTCTCTCCTGCTCACTCTGTTCCAGCCCAATGGAGGCTCCATGTTCCTCGAAAGCTTTACAGGCCTTTGCACGTGAGAGTCCCCAGAACACTGCCAGACAGTCTTTTGGTGGCTGCTTGCTTTCTTGTTTTCCCTGCCCAGGGGGAAATGATGGGAAAGGGCTTCCAGCCCCTGCCCATGAGGCAGCTTCAGCACCACCCCGTCAGCCTGCAGGCCACGCTCCTGCCTCACCAAGTTACACGGTGTGGTTGTTTATCACCTGTTTCCTTCCTCTCTAGAGCGTGTGCTCCGAGGAGGAGGGCATTTGGTCGCTTCTCCGTCCCCAGCACTTGTGACCTGCACGCACGAGGGACTGAACAAACACAAAAGACCCTTTTCCTTTTCCGGGATCACTGGTACCTTTGTGAGGTAGGAGCATATTGAGATGTATCAATCTCGTCACCCCACGTCATCCCCAGGAGTCCCCTTGTGTCGCGTGTGGGCAGGTCTAACTCTGAGGTCCACCGCGAAGCATGAGTGAGGGCCCGAGTCATGAAGGCTGCCTGCCTCCCCATTGCCCGCAGGGAGCTCTCTGGCTCCGCATGGCCACTTCTCTGAGGAAGCTGCCAGGGTCAAGCTGTGTCACGGAGAAGCCCACGAGGTGGACGCCCGACAGTGGCCTCCAGCCCACAACCGGCAGGGGGAATCCTGCTCACATCCATGCGAAGGAACTGAAAAACACACCTTCTTCCCCTTGGAGCTCTGAGAGGAGGCCGCCCCAGCTGACGCGCTGGTTGCTGCCTCCCAGAGACTAAGCCAGGGGACCAGGAAAGTCCTCCCTGGATTCCTAACCCAGTGGAGCTGCAGGATAACAAGCGTTGTTTTAGGCTAAGTTTTAGGGTAACTTGTGATACAGTGATATTTGATGTGTGATTGAGAAATACGGCAAATATTTGCATTAGAATAATTTATTGCAGTAAAAGACATCTTGCTATTAATCGCCTCGATTTGAACTCACTGTCATTGTTCTGGACTCTTTGCAGCAGCTCTGCAGTCCTCTTTCCTGAGTGTCTTAGTTGAGTCATGGCTGTGCTGATGTCTTGAATTGATTCAAAACGTTGATCTTTCACAGTCGTTTTGACTTTAGGGAAGAGCCGGAAGTCACATGGTGCCAGATCCGATGAGTAAGATGGATGAGGACACAGAGTAGTGTTTTTTTTTTTTTTTTTTGATACCGGGGATCGAACTTGGGACCTTGCGCTTGCAAGGCAGGGGGCAGAACCACTGAGCTAAATCCCTGGCTCCAGGGTAGTGTCTTATGAGCTGCCTTTCTGTTGGTTAGGACTGGGCAACAGCAACCGCTATATTTTTATGTTATCACACCTAGTAAAGACACTCATGAAAGAGGACTTCAGAACTGCTTCCAAAAATGTCAAGAATGATGGGATAAGTGTGTTCAAAGTGAGAGAGGGGGAATCTAGAGGGAGGCCGATGGCAATGTGTCTTTTCCTGCAACACATTTAACTGTGACTGTATATTTTGGTCGTCCCTGTATGTACTCAGTGCTTCAGCTATGGTAAGAACAGAAAGACAGTCTGGGTCTCTGTGGTGGAGAACCATGCATGCTGTGCAAAGGAATAGTGGACAGAACAATGCGTTCTTCCCATCCCTGCCCTGGCCAGCTGTCCACGTCCTAACCTGTGGAACGTGAAAATATAGGTTATATAGGTTATCTGGCAAAAGGGAATTCGAGTGATGCTAGCATTGAAGTTGCTAACGAGCTGACTTTGAAACAAGAAAATTAGTTAGAATTACCTGGTGGGCCCAGGGCATCCATAGGGAGGACGGCGCAGGCAAAGCAGGCACGGACTCTGGAAGGGAAGCAGCCGGTTCACATCTAGATTTTACCCCGTGAGGCCCACCTGGGACTTCTGACCTCCAGAACTTTCGCATAATAAATTGGTCTTATTTATATTAAGAAAAGTTTTGTACTCCATTACTGCAAGAGTAAGGCTCGGAAGCTTCCCTAGGAACCCGCATGGTGCTGCCCGGGGTGGGGGGGGGTGTCCCGAGCCTGCTCAGGACCACCTGCGATGACGTGCACACCCGCACACCTGCCGCGGCCTAGCTCTTCGCCGTGCGCTTCTCCGAGGTTGTCGCTGGCAGGCACGGTTCCCACGCCACACGGTGTGGCGGCTGCACTTAACAAATGCGGCAGCTCCCACAACAGGCACCTGCGGGCCGTGCCTTTCTTCACTGGCACTGTTTCGTCACTTTGCTCAGCTCCACTGGCCCACTCACTCACTCATTTTCCTATGCCTAGCATCTGGGTTTCAAAGTTCTCTCTCTGTCTCTCTCTGTCTCTCTATCTGGTGTCCGTCTCCTCTCTCTGTGTCTCGCTCTCGGCTCCTACGAGGTTTATTTGTGGAGATGGAGATGATTCTTTCCCGTGGCAACAGATGGAACTTTCCCTCCTTAGCATCAGCCTAGGTTGTCCCAACAGCCCCAGGCCTCAGGAGCTTCTCTTCAGGCCAGTAAGGCCAGAGTGGGGTTTCCGGAGTGCGAAGCGGGTGCTCCTTCACTGGCCTTCGTGTTGTCCGAGAGTAAAGGTGTTTCTCGGACAGCAGCTACTCTGCTCTCCTTAGGCCACTTGTGGGGAGAGACTCTATTGTCTTAAAAACGGAGGCTAGAATCACGAGAGGAGGAGCTAGGAAACGGGTGTACGGTGTTTGATTCAATCAGAAAATTAAATGAGAACTAAAAATAAGTCACTTTTTATTAAAATTTTCATTTTTTCCAGTACGTGTTTGTAGTACGTGCATTTTACAGTCATCTTGGGGAGTGGGTACATGCGTATCATGCAGCTTGTTTCTCTAATTCCCTCCTCCTCCCTCTCTCCTCCTCCAGGACCCCTCCCACTTTTCATTCTTGCTGATGTAACCAATCTCAGTTCAGGGCATCTGATGTGCACAGTCACTGAGGTTATTAGGACCTTGTGCAGAACATAGCTTCACTCTACCTGTTTCTCCATCCCCTCCATCTGAGAAAGGCAAAGTACAAACTAAGAAGAATAAAGATTGATTTTTTTTTCTTAAGTTCTTTTATTGGTACATTTTAGGTATACAATACCTTTACATTTATCTTTGGGTGCTTGTACCTGTGCATGATGTATCTGGGTTCTTATTTTTTCCCCATTCCCTGTGCGCCTTTCACCTCTAAACCCTTCCCTATTTACATAGTTAGTTTCCATTTTTTTCTTTTATCATAATGTTTCCTTTCCATTCTTTCCTTTCCCCTTCCCCTCCCACCACCCATACCCCTTTGGACCTTTTCCTATTTCAAAGTATCAATTATTAGTTATTAATCCTTTTAGTTCTTATTTACACTCTCAGTTTCTCACACTAGAGAAACCATTCGGTATTTACAC